>JASAND010029265.1:0-45463 GCA_030248195.1 Trissonchulus latispiculum | reverse complement strand
AAGCATTGGACCGAGGTTTAGTGACCTAGCTTTCTCAACATATTGGTAGTCTCACTGGCCTGTAATGCGCGAAGTTTCAGCCGATTTTGCCACAGTACTTTGGAGTAATTGACTCACATCTTCGAAATGGCACCAAATAACGGCGACAATATCGAAAATGTAATCTAGCACTGCGAACGCAGGGATTAACGAAATCACGTTATTTTTACAAAAGCTTAAACAGATACTTGGAGTATTAATTGGAGCAAAGTTGGGTTCATTTGATAAACCACAGCTCATTAGACGCTAGTTAACCTCCACCCGTATAGACCTTACAACACCCAATTTTCCGCACTTCGATTGTATCGCACAGAAAAGTATACACTGATCTATGTGTTATTTTACTCGATATCGAAGCGTTATATGTCAGAACTATTTCTGGAAAGTGTGGGTGCCCTACCTTGCGCATAGCAATCAGGTCGAGGCAAAGTTTGTGTATGTGTCATGTTGAGCTTTGGACCGACAATACGAATTTGTGATGGCTCCACAGGACGCTACGGTGCACGGAATTCTTTCAAACTTTTAACTTTTTTACACTAAACCTAATACTATTATGTGGCAAAAGACTAGCTGCTTTTCCAATATCGAACTTTTAGTGAAACTCGTAGCCCCCCCCTTAATGGCAATACACAGTTATTAAGATAGGGTCGGATCCTGGGAGGCTTGTTCTAAGAAAATTTTGAGAGAGCTTGTACCTTGAGTTATATTTATATATAACATTAACGATAGCCAATTTGAGGCTTTCTAACAGACTGTACTTATGTTAGACAACGGAGCATTATGAATTTAAAAAATTTGGTAGGGTTCATTTCTTTAACTTTAGTTCCTGTATATTGCAGTGGGAGGCTTGAGAGTTATCTCGCTCCACTTGCGATGTACAATGCACTTGTGCGTTGAAAAGTTGTACACTTTGGGTTCGTATTCGCTCTTCCGCTCTTTCTACTGAAGCACCTGTGGCTCAGTTGGTTAGAGCGTCTGCGCGTTAAGCAGAAGACGCGGGTTCGATCCCCGCCAGGTGCCCGATTTTTTCGGGTGCCTGGTGGTGTACAACTTTCATTTCTTTAACTTTAGTTCCTGTATATTGCAGTGGGAGGCTTGAGAGTTATCTCGCTCCACTTGCGATGTACAATGCACTTGTGCGTTGAAAAGTTGTACACTTTGGGTTCGTATTCGCTCTTCCGCTCTTTCTACTGAAGCACCTGTGGCTCAGTTGGTTAGAGCGTCTGCGCGTTAACAAAGACGCGGGTTCGATCCCCGCCAGGTGCCCGATTTTTTCGGGTGCCTGGTGGTGTACAACTTTCATTTCTTAACTTTAGTTCCTGTATATTGCAGTGGGAGGCTTGAGAGTTATCTCGCTCCACTTGCGATGTACAATGCACTTGTGCGTTGAAAAGTTGTACACTTTGGGTTCGTATTCGCTCTTCCGCTCTTTCTACTGAAGCACCTGTGGCTCAGTTGGTTAGAGCGTCTGCGCGTTAAGCAGAAGACGCGGGTTCGATCCCCGCCAGGTGCCCGATTTTTTCGGGTGCCTGGTGGTGTACAACTTTCATTTCTTTAACTTCTCCCTTCCCGAATTTGAAATCTCCTACCTCACCCAAACCCCAACCAATGGTACATCTAAGCCCACTTCAGGGGGGATCCACCATGAAAAATTTCATGGTCATGCATTCTGCTTATTTTCATACAAAAATTTCGTCACACATATCCTGCACAACGAGTTTAAATTCTGAGTAGTTTCGTTCAGTAATTAACGAGTAACCAGCTATTAACTGGATAAAATCTGAAAATGGGTGAAAAGGCCATGCCAGCGAAAAGGCAATTTACACCTAAACATGCTTGAGAGGAGCTATGGAGCTTCAATCGGTTGTATTTTTGATAACTGATTTAAACAAAGAATTCAGGGTAGCATTTATATAATGGGGAAAGTCTACTTTATGGCTTGATTTAGTGATTTTTATGGAATAGAACCGACGCTGGAAAACCTTGACCACGACAATCATTTAACGGCCTATAACCGGAATTTGGCACATTTGCAGGCTATGGTTCAAGAAGAAGAAATGTTAAGAGCTTTATATATATAAAATTTAACATGTTTTGAAAATATGAAAAAATTACTTTCTGTCAGAATATGGTTGTCAGACCCTTATATTTGAGCCCAGCGACTAACTGGGTGTACTAACCTGCAACATTTGTACCAAAACTTGACCTAATGCCATTAATATGGTGCGCAAACAGATATTCTAACGTTTTGTAAGTCTGTGTAGCCATTGCTCTATGTTATTTGCCAACAATAGCGTCAAATTCCGCCAGAAGGCTAAAATTTCAGATTTCTGC
Source organism: Trissonchulus latispiculum (assembly GCA_030248195.1). Classification (NCBI taxonomy): domain Eukaryota; kingdom Metazoa; phylum Nematoda; class Enoplea; order Enoplida; family Ironidae; genus Trissonchulus; species Trissonchulus latispiculum. The sequence continues at coordinate 43,090 of JASAND010029265.1, read as the reverse complement.
GCCAGATAAATCTCGAAGTCGGGCAGGGATAACAAAAATAAATTGGTATCGTTCGAAATGTCTTCTCATTGGCCGCGATTTGTAGGAAAAATAATTTTTAATTAAAATTACAGCTTTCAGGATATTTCATCAAAAACACGGCCAAATTTTTTCCAGCGATTCCGAAGAATTTACTGCAAGGTTGCCATTTAGCAGACGTTTTCCTTACAAAAATACCCCGGGACCCTTTTTTAGTTGCCCCGATTTCGGCTTTCTAGCTAACGCGATCGATTATCAAATATGTAAAATAATGAGATCAATTCATCGAATTATCAATGTGTAAAATTTGCGCAAATTAAGAATAATTTTTAAAAAAACGCACAGTGAAAGAAAACCAAACAATTTATCTACGGCCACTAGCAGCCTTTAAGAAAAAATAGGGTTAACCGAAACCCGGGTTTGCGCTAACCCGGGTTAGCCTAACCCAACCCCAAAAATGTTTGATAGGACAGGGTTAACCCCAGGGTTAACCCAACCCTGAAATTTTGGGGTTAACCCCAAAATGGGGCCTAACCCGGGTTAAGCTTAACCCCGTTTTGATAGGATCGGCCCCAGGGGCCGATGTTATCAAAGGCCCAAACCCGGGTTTCGAGCTAAACCTAGGCTAAAAATGGGTTTTCAACCCAAACCCGATGGAATCAAAGTTGGGTTAGAACTGGGTTTTTGAAACCCAGGTTTCATAACTGGGTTTTGGGTTAAATTGGGGTTAAGTGGAGACCCAATGTTATCATGAAACCCGGGTTTAAAAACTTGGGTTAAATTTGGGTTAATGTGGCTAAATCTCAACCCGACTCGATGAAGAGGGTTGAGCCTGAAACCCGCGTTTTAATCTATGTAATTTATGGGTTTCGCTCGTGGGACTGTCTCGTCTATTAGTTCCAGAAATATAGACAAGACAGCACAGTTATTTTTGGGGTTAATTCTGGGTTAACTATTCTCGATTTCAGGGTTAATTCAGGGTTAACTCAGGGTTAACCCCAATAAAATAGGGTTTATGAAATCCAACCCCAAAATTATTTGATAACATTGGGTTAGCCCCCGGGTTAACCCAACCCCAAAATTTCAGGGTTAACCCCAAAAACTACGAAACCCGGGTTTTAGGAAACCCAAGTTTCATAACATCGGCCCCTGGAAGCGGTTTCCGACTTGACCTTCCTGACGGCAAAGTGGAACCAGCTAGTGCTGGGACCGGCACTAGCGTACCCAGAAAAAATTTTCGGGGGGGGGGGAAATGCCAAAATTTGGTGGGGGGTCTGGGGGGGAGCCCCCCAGAAATTGAAAAAGGCTACGACAACAATTTAGATGTCATTTTGAAGCTTTTTGAGCGTCCTAATGAAATCATAAATTTAAATTAAGTTACAATGTAAATGGGAATGATGCCAGCTTAAAAAGTGAAGAAATTACAATTGAGTTCAATATTTTTTCTTGCCTGGCTGAGTCAGTAAGGATAAATTAACTACTTCATGAATTGTGGATAAGTCACATCAACAGCTACGACACAGCACCAAAAGCTCCAAAAACGGTTAACTGCAGCAAAAGTTTTCCTAGAAAAACTGCTACACTAAGCAACTAATCACCAATCACTAATCAACTAATCACTTTTATGCAAAGAGCTTACCAAAATACTAAGTATTCTCAATCTAGATAAACATTTACTAGCTACTGCCCTTCAGAAAGCGAACGTCGCACAGAACTTTCCTCGACCAATTTCAAGAAGTCCAATAAAATTTGCTTATCGATTCAACAGCTACAGTTACAACATTACAAAGCTTAATCATCGAAAAAGCAGCTAATCTCATCTCGGGGTCAAAGATTTTTTGAGATCGAAAACTATACCAGAAAACATTGGGGAAAATCGTTAAACGAGAATTAAACCTTTTCGAGCACTTATGCAGCACACAGGTACAACTAACTTCATACCATTAAAACCAAAAATTGTATGTTACAATAAATAAAATCAAGCTGCTAAGTTTTTATTTTACATAGCATTTGTTTTAATTTTTGTAGCTGAAATAAACAAATTTGTAAGAAAAGAGCGCTATTCCCTATCAAATCCTAAACCTATATATAAGCAAAAGTACTAAAATATGACTATGAAATATGAAATTTTTTAATAGACCATCAAAAGCATTCTTATTCGGTAGCGCTAGCCAATTGCTATTAATTAAATAAGAACGGTACCTCCTCAGGGATACTGTTGCTCAGCTTAACCCTTAATCTGGAGTTGCGGCTTCAGTATACTGGTTTGTTTCAGTTGAAGTTTGCACACAAAAATTGCAGAGGCAACAGCTAAAGCTGGAAGAGTTGCCGTAAAGCATCAAATCCTTAATGCTTACCTTTGTCATCCTTAAAGAAGAGTCAACACTGAATACACCTTAGTTTTCTTTTTCTATAACCTTTTCAGAAAACTTAAAACATTGACTGAAAACTGTTATTAAAGACATCGTAAAATTGATATCAAATCTGCTGCCATAACATAACTTCTGCCATTTCATATCTTAATAGAAGTACCAAAATAAAGTTATATAAATTCCAAATGCTAAATTCAAATTCATAAGCAAATTTTAAAATTTTACAAAATAAACCTTGATTGAAGTTTCAAACAGCCAAAATTAACACTAGAACCGGCCGGTTCCAAAAGCCACCGGTTCCGGTTCCGGTTCTAAAAATCCTACCGGTTCCGGTTCCGGTTCTACCGGTTCTTTTGGAACCGGTCCCAGCACTAGAACCAGCCCAGCAAGATGACTGCGGGAACCGATTCTCCGTGCCAGAAAACCATTGTATGGCGGATGTGAGCTTTCAAAGTTGAATAGATAGCGAGAAATTTCGATTTTTCATTTTTCAAATTTTCATCATTTTTGACGGGCCACTGTGGTCGCTAGGGAAGAGATAGACACGCAACCTGGACCGTTAGTTAGTTCAATATACGTATGTAATTTCTGAATATAAAAAGAAATCAGCTCCAGCTCGTAACGTTCGACCTGAGCAACGACCACAAAAATGGTCACTTTTCGCTATGAGCCCCGACTTTGCGGCGCCACTGCGGCGCTTTGGCGCAGCTGCGGCGCAAAAAAAGTTGTGATTCTTAAATTCTTTAGAGGGTACTACTAGACCCCATAGCCGTTTAGGTTGGCCCACCGCTGCAGTTCACGTGAAAGCGGCTAACATTATGTACGTACAATACAACCATCAAATAGGAGAAACCGGAAAAAAACATCGCCGCCATAACCGGTCTGGGGTGCAACTTTTTAACGGTAAGTGATACGGGGCCGAAACTCCACACATATACTAAACTCGATCTGCTCTACAATTTGCGCATGAAATCTGCGCAGGATCTGCGCAGGATTTTGCGCAGCTTATTTTACACTGTCTCCAGCCACTTTTCACGCTGCCGCGACCCCTATGATATATATATATATATATATATATATATATATATATATATATATATATAATATATATATATATAGTAAACTCACTCTTCAGCAAAGAATCATACCGCTGCTGCAGTGCAGAAGCATCGCTAAAAGCTTCAAGTTCTGCCATGCTCTGACCAGAATCTTAAATATGAAATATAGTCAAACTCAGGGAAAACACCCCCAAATAAGGGTAAAAACGATGCCCCCCTGGAAGCCTGGTAGTCCCTGTGAGTGCAACTAATGTGTAGCGTCACCCTAGGTATCCGCACACTGTAGGTACGTATGTATGAGACCTCTGGGCTAAATAGAAAGTTTTCAGTACGTATGTTTTCAAAGTTGACCTCCCAAAACCACTGCCAAAAGCTAAGGGTCAAATCGGAATAGTCGGAATTTCCATGCTTCCCTAGCTAGCATGGAGAGACTCCTGGCTCTGCACGTAATGCTCGGCTCTGCAATACTTTGCATGTTGATTTGTATTGGGCCCCAAGTATTAACACAAAAGACACCTTGGCATTTTTTAGAAATTTTGAAAGTGGGGGGCTTCGCCCTCCCCCCCCTAGGGAGGGGGAAGAGGGGGGGGGGGGCTTCCAAAAAGTGGGAGGGGCGAGCCCAAAGTACAGATATACCTTAAGTTTTAGCGAAAAATTAATTTTGAAGGTAAAAACGCAAACAATCGCTGTTTTTAAGCTTACAATGAACTTATATATAAGTCCAAAAATTAGCTAAAAATGGAGAAACATTTTGAAAAATTGACCTCAAAAACTTTATTTTTTGACACTTTTGGGCGACCCCCAAAAAAGTGCGTGGGAGCTTGCCGAAAAGCGGTGGGGGGCTCCGAAAAGTGGAGGGGAACCGAAGTGGGGGGCCCATCCTCTCCCCCACTAAAAAATGCCCGGACACCATAGCCCCTGCTACATTGGGGCTCCAGCCTTAGGTGTGTTAAGGAGGGGGGGGTGGGGGGGATCCCTCCCCCCAAATGGAGGGATCATCAACCCCTCCCCTAAAAATTTTTTCCTACCCCTCCCCCCTAATCAATTTTTTCATACCCTTCCCCCTAAAAATTTTCAAACCCCTACTTAAATTTTTGAAAATTTTTAGCTAAAAATTCGAAATTTTTCAACAAATTTCAAAAATTAACGAAACATTGCTAGAATTCGCTTAATTAAGCTAAAAATCGTTAAAAATAGCTGTAAATTGAGAAACTTTTTTCAATTTTTTAACGAAAAACCTGCTTTTTTTCCAAATTTTTAGCCGACCCCCCCTAGAAAATTTTTCTTACCCCTCCCCTCAAATCGACGAAATTTTCGCAACCCCCCCCTCCCCCTTTTTTCGCCAAACCTCCCTCCCTACTTTTTTCTGAACCCCCACCCCCACTTTTTTCGCCAGCCACACCTATGGCTCCAGCAGCTGGCCATTTTTTTACCTCAAAAATTTCGCCCCTGTTCGCAGTAGCGGTGCCAGGATATTTTGAAGGGGGGCCCGGCCCAAAAATCCGGCGACCTTTTTAGGGGAAATCAAAATTTTTGCGAAATTTTAGCTAATTTTACCTTTATTTCCCAAAAAATTTCTCAACTTTTAGCAAAATATTTTTCCAATTTTACCAAAAATTTGCCGATTTTTTTAAAAAATTCTTAAAAACATTCAAATTATGCATGTAAACAGCTGAAAAAATTTTCAAAGGGGGGCGGACTCGGACACCCCAAAGGGAGGGGCCACAATCGCAAAGGGGGGGGGGGGCTCCCCGCCTGACGCCGCCACTGGCTGTTCGGGTAAAAAATGGCCCGAATCCAGCAATAAAATTTTGTTGAAGCAATATCGATCAACCCAAAAACTGCAAAATTATATAATTCCTTAAGAGTTAAGATTTTATCTATTTACTACGTATATATATATATATATATAATTGATTAGTTAAAATCTGCAGTGGTGCTTCCAGGATTTTGAAAGGGGGACCGCTAAAAAATTTTTCCTGGGGGGGCGGGGGGGGGGGGTAAAAAATAGTTTTTCCAGAACAAAATATTTTTACATGAAAATTAAAATTGTTCATAGAAGGGCTAGTTCACTTACCAAATTGTAAAACAACCATCCCGTGAAAGAAGCAAAGCGGGACCCCACCAAAATCCGAAATTTGAGGGGGAGGGGGACCCCCCCTAAACTGTACCCAAGTTTTTTTAGCTTAAAATGGTCCTTTTTCGATGTACAGTACATAAAACGTATTCAAAAACTTCTGTCAATAGCATTCGTATGCGAAAACAGGGCTTGAAAATTGCCAAATTTGTGCTAAAATATGCCTAAATTAGGCCAGATTGTGAATTATAATTGCGTATATTACCTTTTAATTGCTATAAATAACCATCTTTAGCTGTTTATAGCTGATTTACATCCATTTTTGCGAATTTTTTCAAAAATTTTCAGAAATTGCAAAATTTTTCAAAATTTTTGCATTTTTTACTTGGTTTGGACCCAGTTTTAGGGGGGGGGGAGGGGGGTTTGAGCTCGGCTTGGGAGGGGAGTAGTTGAGGCCGGGTAGGGGGGAGGGGGGGGGGTCTCACAGGGGGCAAACTGTAGCCTGGTACACCTATGGACACACGGCGTGGTCTGGGGGGGGGGGGGGCAGAGCATAGTTTCCTTTGTCGCTTGGGGGGGGGGGGGGGTATCCCCCACAAAATTTTTGACCAACTTTACCCCGCCCCCCAGAATTTTGAACAAAAATTTCCAAAAAGTCCAAATGTTTGGCTTAAAGTTTATTATTGCGACGAGAAATACACGTTTTTACCTGTATTATGGACATTCTGACTCAATATTGACCTTAGTTTGGACATAGAAACATGTTGGCAAACAAGTTTGCGAGTTTTGCTAGCTAAATTTTGCTAAAAAATGGTCATTTTTTGAAAAATTTTTCTCAAATTTCGGCTTAAAACTGGTTTAAAACTGGTTTAAAACTTAAACGGGGAGGGGGGGGGTCGAGAAAAAGTCGATTTGGGGGGAGGGGTAAGAAAAATTTTCTAGGGGGGGGGTCGGCGAAAAATTTCGAAAAAAGTCGGTTTTTCGTTAAAAAATTGAAAAATTTTCTCAATTTACAGCTATTTTTAACGATTTTTAGTTTATTTAAGGTGGTGATTCCCTTTGGTCACATAAAGTCTGCACCATTATAACTCATAGCCATTACTCGGAGTTAAGAAGCCATTTTTATATCAACATGTAGCTTGACATTTTCGCTTCTTAATGCATGCCACGAAACTAACGTTGCTTTTCTAGAATATTTTTAACACATTTTAGAAGAAGTATAATTTTCCAGAATTTTTCCAGACTCAAGTAAATTTTTTCGCGAGACATCGGATATATCATTCGATACCCCCATCAAATAGCTGGGGACGATTTTTTATTTATTGTGAAATCGCTCTTCGTTATAGAGAAATAAGCGGAAATGTGTGCGTAACCTGGATTTTGCCTACTTTTGCCAAATTTCTCAAGCGATTGCTATAGCTAGAAAGCAGCAATCGGGGCAACTAAAAAATCGTCCCTGGGTATATTTGTGCAGAACACATTTGTTCAGCAGCAGCCCCCCAGCTCGCATGGTAAATGCTCCACAATCTTTGGAAAAAAATTGGTCGTGTTTTTGCAAAAACTACATTTTTTACGATAGCAGCCTACAGGATAGCAGTTGGAAGACCATCATGCGTCGGATAATTAGTCCCTGTGAGACCTTCAAATCGACGCCCTTAGTTTGAGTTTACGGCTTGCGTAGTTCAAGAAATGTTGGATTATCTGAATTCTGCAAAAATGACAAGTTTTCGACGCCACAAAAAGAAAATCAGCTATATCTCACGGTAGAGAAAAGCTAGAAACTTGCTTTAAAAAGCAAGAATGTGAAGCTCAATGAGATCTTTCGAATGAATAATAGTCATAACTGTATAGCAGCTGCCAAACGTTCAGAAATTGGAAAAAACCACTCTGACCGGAAATCTCGAATTGTTGAAATGGGATTGCGCGGAGGGTGTTAGAACGCTAAAAGAACTTATTTCGGAAAGTTTCATCAAATTTCATCTTGATTTACGCCGCCGAATAACAATATGTGCCCAAAAGGAATCACCACCTTAAGGTGGTGATTCCTTTTGGAGACATCAACTTTGAACCATTATTACTCAAACATTACTTGGAGTTAAGAAGCCATTTTTATATCAAAATGCAGCTTAACATTTGCTCTTTCTAATGAATACAACGAAACTAACTTTAGTTTTTGGAAGTTATTTTACTGCATTTTCGAAGTAATTTAATTTTCCAGATTTTTTGCTAACTAAAGTAAATTTTTTCGTGAGGCATCAGCCACATCATTCAATTACACTATCAAATACCTGGGGACCCTTTTTTAATTATTATGAAACCGCTTTTCGTTAGAAAGAAATTAGCTAAAATGTAAGCGCAACCTGGATTTTGCCTACTTTTCCCAACTTTGGCAAGCGACCACTTTAGCTAGAAAGCAGCAATCGGGAGAACTAAAAAAGGGTCCCTGGGTATTTTAGTGTAAAACAATTCCAGTGAGTGGCAACCATCTAGCTTGTATTGTAAGTGCTCCACGATCGCTGGAAAAAATTTGGTCATGTTTTTGCAAAAACTACATTTTCTATGATGGCAGCCTACAGGATGGCATTTAGAAGATTACAATGCCATGAATAATTGGCCCCGATGAGACCTTCAAATTAGCATCCTTAGTGTAATTTTACGGCCTGCGTAGCTCAAGATATGGTGGATTATTTGATTTCTGAAAAAATGATAAGTTGTCAATGCCAAAATAGGAAAATCGACTATATCTCACGATAGCGAAAAGTTAGAAAAATGCGTCAAAAAGCAAAAATGTAGAGCTCAACAAGATCTTTCGAATGAATATAATCGTAGCTGTGCAGCAACTGCCTAACTGTCAAAAATTGACAAAAAACCACCCTGAACAGAGACGTCGAATTTTTGAAGCGGGATTGCGCGGAGGGTGTTTAATGCTAAAAGAACTTATTTTGGAAAGTTTCATCGAATTTCATGTTGACTTGAACCGTCAATCAACAATATGTGCCCAAAAGGAATCACCACCTTAAGGTGCTGGTTTCCTTTCGGGTATTTTTGACTCCTACGGCTTTAATCCTTTACGCAAAGGGCTAAAACTAACGAAATAACCTATTTCCGTGCTCTTTAACATTTTAGGACCAGTCCCGTATTCTTAGGCCAAAAGATAAGAAAGTTTTGGTTTTTAGCCTTAAGGTGCTGGTATCGCTTTGTGTAAATTCAACCCTACAAGCTTCAATTCTTTATGAAAGTGGATGAAACTTTCCAAATATCTTATTTTCGTGCTCTTTAACATTCTGGGACCAGTCCCGGATTTTTAGGTTTAAAGATAGGAAAGTTTTGGATTTTGCCCTTATTCTCTCAGTACATAGTCGCTACACCGGATTGGTTGTTATGGCTGGAAAGAAGGCACCAAAATGAACATTTTTGCTTTTACAACTTTTGAGCTACCTCTAGTGGTTAAGGCAGTATAAGCCAGAAACGATTTTTGGGGTCAAAAAATGGCCATTTTTGACGAAATCAGTTTTTTCAAAATTACTGCCAAATCTTACAGACAATTTCCGCTTATTTATACTCAATCGATACACTGTCCAATTGCGCATTTTATCAATACCTATTCGCTGGAGTTCATTGCTTTAAGCTAGGGAATTCGCCGAAAAACCATTTTGGCAAAATTGCGATTATTTTGTTTTGAACATCGATTTCTCAAAAACTGTCCAATGGATTCGCGTGATTTTGGGCTGAATGAAAATTCGCCCTATTGCGGAGGGACATTTTTCTTGGTTTGAGCTAAAACGTCTCCAGGTGTGAGAAAACTGAACAGAAAGTTGCGAATTTTCGTGTCATCGCGCATTTGCCGGATTTTCTGTAGTACTGAGACTTGTTGAGCCAAATCCAAAAAAATGTCCCTCGGCCCACATGTCCTTCATATCATGGCACAAGAAAAATTTTTGGCCGATTCTATTTTGAGAAATCGATGTTCAAAAATTTTTGGTCTATATTCAGTCTGTCAGATGTCAGCATGTCGGAAGTTTGTTGCTATTTTTTGCCAATTTTGCTAGTTTCGTAAGCTCATGTGAATGTACAGATTATAAGCTTTAAAACGATGCATAAAGCTCTTTCCAACTCCCAAAATTGCGAAAGTTATGGCGTTTCAAAAAATCACCACAAAAGCACTGCACAAAAGGATACCAGCACCTTAAGCTCCCAGTAGGTAGACAAGACACGGGATTGGTTTGTATGGCTGGAAAGAGGACTCGAAAATGAACAGTTTTGCTCTTACAACCTTTGAGCTATCTCCAGTGGTTAAGTCAGTATAAGCAAAAAACTGTTTTTAGGGTCAAAAAATGGCCATTTTCGAGGAAATCAGTTTTTTCAAAATTACTGCCACATGTTAAGGACAAAATTGGCTTAGTTATACTCAATCGATACATCGTCCAAATGCACATTTTATGAATGCCTATTAGCCGGACTTTATTGCTTTCAGCTAGAGATTTGGCCGAAAAACCATTTTGGCAAAACTGCGATTATTTTGTTTCGAACATCGATTTCTCAAAAACTACCCGACGGATTCCGGAGATTTCCGGCAGAATCGAAATTCGCACTTCTGCGGAGGGACGTGTTTCTTGGTTTGGGCTAAAACATATTGAGTAGCAAGAAAACTCAATGCGAAGTTGCGAAATTTCGTATTACTGTGCATTTGGCCGATTTTCTCGACCGTTAAGACCTGCTGAGCCAAATCCAAAAAAACGTCCCTCGGCCCATATGTCCTTCATATCGTGGCACAAAAAAACTCCGATTCTTCAGTTTTGAGAAATCGATGTTCAAAAACTTCTGGTCTATATTCATTCTGTTAGATGTCAGCTTGTCAGAAAATTTCTGCTATTTCTTTGCTAATTTTGCCAGTTGTGTAAGCTCATGTGAATGTACAGATAATAAGTTTTAAAACGATGTATAAAGCTTTTTGCAACTCCCAAAATTGCGAAAGTTATAGCGTTTCAAAAAAATTACCACAAAAGCACTGCACAAAAGGATACCACCACCTTAAGTGGCAGTATTTTGGATAATCTCAAAGAATTTAGTGAGTTGTCACTACACACGAAGATAAATGTTTACATATCTGCTAATCTTAAGCGCATTAACGAGTTGTCACTCATAACCTGAGTCAAGGGTGGCCTCTTTTCACCCCCTTGTACACTTGTCATTGACTGAATATGAATAAGTAGGAAATTATCAACCTATAATTTGAAGTTTATGCGTCTAACGGGTCAAAAATTAGTCGTAAAATTGCCCATAAAACGAAGAATTGCACTAAAAATAACAAATATTGGAAGATGGTTCAATTCTAGGCATTAAAATAGCTAAGTACGTAGTTAGATAGGCTTAATTAGTGATAATTAGTGTTAATCAGCTAATATTTAGTTAAATATCGTAATTTTGGTCTGAAACATGACTTGGGTTCATGTGAAAGAGAATTTAGTACTGATTCTAAAAATCCAAACCCGACCTTTTAACTCCCAAAATTAAGAGAGTTATAAGTAAAAATGTTTTTCACTAAGATTACGTTTTTGTTTCGTAATCTTAGCACTCCAAAAAGGGTGTTCTAAAAAGGTTTTGTTTTGGTTTGACTAAAGTCAAACATTTTTCTTTCCTCTTTTCTTTTCTCCATTCTGTTAGGCCTCTTTCTTCCAGTGCCTAACAGTTGTCTTCATACGTGTGCTTGGGGGGGGGTTTGGGGGGGGGGGGTTTTCACCCCCCCAGACCTGAGCTCACCCCCCCCCAGAGGGGTCCCTCACCCCCCCCCCAGAATCCGCATTTTTCCAGTAAAAAACCGGAAAAATCCGGTTTTTCGGCGGCCTTCGGCCGCCCTTCACCCCCCCCCAGAACTTCCCCTCCTGCACATGTCTGGTTGTCTTCCCCTTGAACTTTTGGCCGAAGACAAAGCCAACAAGAAGGGAAATGAAATGAAATAGTTTCGGCCCAAATCATGACAAGAAGGGGGCTGTTGCCCTTTATTAATAATAAAACCATAATAAAAAGTAGGTAGAGGGATGTACGTACGTAGGTATCATATAATTATGCAATTTATAATGCCTTGAAAATTATGCAATTCGCGCAACAATTAGTTAAAGTTCTAAAATTTCATAAAATTGTCCCTTTGGTTGCGTTTATGTGTTAAAGAAAGTTTTGCAAAATTTTACTAAAATTCAGGACCCGAAATATATCAAAAAAGGGTCAGTTGGAGGGCAATAATTTTAAAATCCCATTAATATTGACCCTCAGTGGCTAGCTGGCTCAGCCCGCCGCTGCGCCCCAAATGCAAAAGGTTTCTTCTAGAAGCTTTGCCTTAAAGTCAAAAGAAAAGTCCGCCCCCGAACTCGCTAATGACTTGGCACCGAGCTGTCAGCAAAACTGTCAGCTCGGTCCCAAAATTTTCTGTTTCACTCAGTGTTCGCTTGAGTGCAACCGAGAGCGGTTGCTTTTCCCCCTCCCTTTCAGTGCATTCTCCAGTGCCATTGTCATGGCATGGGGAATTCAGCGCACTTTCCCAGGTTAGGCTAAAATGCTAGGACTTTTCTGGCCTTCTGGCCAGAAAAGAGACTGAGATCTACCGCGAACACTACAGCTGAGGGCCGCATAGGTTTGTTATGCCTGGCCAAGATCTGCAAATGGAGGACAAAAGCCTAGGATTTGCCGGCCAGTTTGGCCAATTTTTTATTATGTATATTGAGGCCTTTCGGCCAATTTTTTATTATGTGACTTTTGAAGCCTTCGGGCCACTATTTTTCATTCTATGAGGCCAATGGGCCATTTTTTCAAGCATCTTTTTGGGCCGCCGAGCCCTGTTTTTATCAGTATTTTGGGCCCGAGGCCAGTATTTATTTCTTCAGCATGCGTGGGCCTTTTAGTTCTGTTAATTTGAAACCATATACTTATTATATTATTATTTCAATAATGGGGCAGTTCATGTAAACCCCTCCTGTTCGATGGAGGTCTTGAGAATTGTCCCTGCTTTTGTTTTTATGTTTTTACATGCCGACACCCTCTTATTATCGAGGTTTGCTGACCTCCGCCCCTCGTTATTTTATTTTATTTCAGTATTCCTTTATTTGCACCTGTCGGTCAAGGCACGACCAATCTTTTTTACCATTTTTAATAAGGCCCTTTTGGCCTAAAATTGGGGTTTTAAAAGGAGAATATGGGATTATTAAGTGGGAACCCAACCCCTGAGTCTGAGCTAGAGGGTCCCTTTGCTACAATCTATCTATCTCAGTATAATCAGAGTAGAATCTTGTACAATCTATATTTTGTTTATAGTTAGGATTAATTAGGTAGTAATTAAGTTAAGAAATTGTATGGTTGCGTGTGTGTATGCATGTGATTGCAAGGATGGCATTGTATTCGAAATTGTATGATTATTATTGTACTTATTATTATTATTATTGTATTTATTATTATTATTATTGTAATATTATTATTGTACTGTGACTCGCGGAAACTCCTTCTGTTCGACGAAGGTTGCGAGCACCGCTGGAGTGATCGAGACTCAGCTCATAAGCAGGAATGAGGTATGCGTGTGATTCGTATGAATGATTGTATTAGTTGACATGAGTGCATTCTAGTCTAATTGTTGTATGAATGAAGTTTAAATGTTTAAGTTATTTCGTATGAATGAAGTCTAAATGTTTACCTATTCCGTAGCTTAAGTATTGTACAGATGTTGCATAAATATTGCTAGTTAGCAAATGTGATTACGTAGTTCAGTATTAGTTCGCTCAGGATGTATGTGTGAATGCCGCAGTTCATGTGATGTAATTTTAATCATAATCGAGCAAGTGACCGTCCAAATGTTTAATGACTATCTGTGCGCATGGTCTGTATGAAGTACTAAAATTATACTAGGATTCCTATAGTACGCAGGAAAATAGTAATAAGTAACATAGTTTTAGTGTACAAACCTTGTATGCACGTCTGGAAGTTTATGAATACATGGTTGCGTAGGAAATCTAGGTTTAGGTTTAGTTTAGTAAATATGCAAATGAGTTTAGGACTCTAGGGTCACGGGGACCCCGTATTAGGTCCTTATTAGTCTGAATCAGGATGTCGTCGATTCGTCCGCGTAAGCCACTCTTTGTCAAGAGTGCCGACGTATCGCAAGAAAGGGAATCCTCAAATGGTCGGTCTCATTGCCAAACTAACGCAATTTCTGTTTAAAATCATCGTTTTCAAAATTCTTGTCCAAAAGACATAGTAACATTACGTAAAAGTAGTGAACGTAGTTTTTAGTTATATTCGCTGTATCTTTTGTCAGTATATACCGTTATTGCCATTTTTAGTCAAATTAGTTACGTTTGATTCATGTTTCATTTATAATAATGACCGCAACCACGGTCTAACACCATTTCATGTCAGTGTTCACGTTTAAAGACAAAACTAGCAAACTCCCGTTACGTAATGGCTAGCAAGGTTGAAAAATCAACCTTACTCATTTGGTGACTAATACAAACCCAGTCCACGATATTTATCCACAAATGGCAGTAATAGGTTTCAGCAATCTAGCAATATTAATTAATATTAAGCAATGACCGATAGTATACCTGAAATAAGCAAAACAACATTTAGTTACGTAAGTATTATGGATACCTACTAGAACCATCTTCTGATAAATGCAAAATTACCAGTTTTATGAATCCAACCAGTTTTCAATCTTCAATAATTGCCGAAATAGGGAGTTGTCACCTTCCCTAGGCAGAACCTAGTAAAAAAAGGGGTTCTACGTTAAATGATGGTGTTTTCGTTAAAATTGTATGTTAACTCTCCTCTAATTTGTTAGCGCGTGCTAAAACCAGGAAGTTGTTACCTTCCTTATCTAGAACCGTGAAATCAAAAGTTCTGTATTCAAATATTGTGTCTTCACCAAACTCGCATGCTAACCATTTTCTAATTAGTTAATACGTGTTTGAAGACAGGAAGTTGTCACCCTCCTTGCTAGGACTCGGAAAAACAAAGGTCCTAGATTAGATCATTTTAACCAAATTAATGTTTCTCATGTTAACTGAGCGAATGAGTGCCTATCTGCTTTTAAAGGGCCCAAAATGATTGTGTGCCCAATTTCGTGTGACAGGTTCTAATCGCACAGAAGCAGACTGTACAAAGCGAAATTAAGCTGAAGTCATAATTTCACGTTGTAGTTACAATTTCTTGCACAGGAATGCAAGAAATTGTCCTAAAAACCAGTATTTTGTTTAAAACCAATTTATGATCTTGCTAAAGTCATTCAGAACTCTTGATTATCCACCTAATCTCAAGTTTTCATAACAGTTTCGAGTTTTGCAAGTTTATTTCAAGTTCAGAAAGCCATAATGTGAGTAATGGTTGCTGGGTTCAAATCCCGCACCTATAACTTGTACTAATTGGTTTTAACCCATTTGATTCAGGTGCGGACGAAAATAGATCTCCTGCCTGAATTAGCCAAATTCTGCCTCTGGATAGTCAATTGAGGATCTTACTATCAGACCTGTATTGTGATTATTGGAAGGCTGAAGAGCCAGTGTTCACCAGTTGGAATCAGATTATTGTGGAACTCAGATACTGTTTGGAATTCAGAGTAGGTGCTCTAGTTGTGACAGAGTTTGAAATAGACTTGAAGGGCAGAGACAGTTTGGGAATTGCACCGGATCAGTTTGGGACCTAAAACCTGTTGCGAACCTTTATTTTTAACGTCGATTCTACTATCTTTATTCTGTTCAAAAATGGGTTTTATCCTTTCATCCTTCATTACCGAATCGGGGGTTGTTATTCCCCTGTCTCTGGTCTAGGCCATCCAATTTGTTATCAGTCATCGGAAATAGAAGATTTAAAGAAGAGATTAAATTAGAAACTTGTACAACACCCATAACCGTATTCCAGGAAACCCCCAACCGGACCGACCCTTGTATTGTCCCCTCAGGTGACCGAATAGCATCCGAAAGTGCTAGTGCATTTCTGTCTCACCCACAGACCGGAATCTTGTACTACTAACAACCTTAAACTAGTTAATTTTACCTTTTCTGTAGTTATTATTATTATAATACTGTCCTTGGTAAGGAGGACGGACAAAGAGCTTTAATCTAAAGCACGAGCACGAACATGGACCGCACAGTAGAGTTTAGTGATAGGTTAAATAGTTAGTTAGTTGACTACAAGAGAAACAAAGAAAGAAGTAGCTGAATTGAGTTAAAGAGTCAAAAGCTTGTCCCTATCAATAACTATTAATTTGGGTAAATTTAGTACTGGCAACTCTGGCAAACTGTCATATCGTCTTGCCCAAATTATCTGAATCGTATCTGCAGTTTCAGTATTTGACTGTCTGTAACCTGAGCGATTATTCATACGCATCATTATTATTATTATCCTGTTTATTAATTATTATCAATAAATTGTCGTGCCTTGTAGTCAGTCTATTGAGCTAAGGCACCTAATCCTGATCAGATCATTGGAGCCGGATCCGACCCCTGAACCAGTAAGTGATCTAATCTGACCCCTTGGACCCTACAAAGACATCATCACAGATTCGGGATCTTGATTTGTCAGTTAAGATCCAAGCCAGCAGAGTTCATTGTTATTGAACCAGATTCATCCCCTGGAAAGCAAGTGTCGACCCCGCTTGCTAAAGAGATCAGCCGAAGCCCTACCCCTATCAAACGGTCTCACGATCAAGACCCCAATCCAGGTTGGCCGCAAGGAATTCTCAGTTTAGGACAGGTCACCACCTTCTGAGAATCCAATGCCTAAGTTTATCTTCCAGATAAACGTGCTGACCTTCCGTGCCTTGAAGTGGTTGTCACCCAGTGCTAGTGTCTTGTTAGACCGAAACGGAACGGAATTTTATTGGAAAGAAATTGGAGCCTAATCTTAGCCACTTCATTACACGGTAAACAGAAAATTTGGAGCCCCCAGTGAGGACCATTTTACGAAGACTATCCAGTTGGACAACCTGCCAGTGAGGACAATCACGACCCAAGGATTCAATCATTAAGATCAAGCGTGGATCTACCCTAACCCTATCAAGGAATCACTTGCGACCCTACCGATCAATTCAGGAAGAGGA
Organism: Trissonchulus latispiculum; assembly: GCA_030248195.1. Classification (NCBI taxonomy): domain Eukaryota; kingdom Metazoa; phylum Nematoda; class Enoplea; order Enoplida; family Ironidae; genus Trissonchulus; species Trissonchulus latispiculum. The sequence continues at coordinate 26,488 of JASAND010029265.1, read as the reverse complement.
TATGGATCAGTTTGACCCTGCTGATGACAACGGAAATGGACCCCCGAACATGGGACCACCAAATGCCCCTCCTGTTCCCCCTCCCTACAGTCCCCAAATGTCCCAACTAGTGTTCCCTCAAATGCCAATCCTGCCGAATGGAAATGTGGAAGATCTCCTAGGCCAACTGCGGGACAGCATCCAGAATCAGGCCATTGCCGCCTCCTACAGAGATATGCCCATCTATTCCGGAAAAGACCATGAGAATTTCGACGATCACCTAGTCAACTACGAAAAATTCAGCCAGAGGCTCAATTTGGACGATTATCAGAAGGTCATGAATATTTCCTCTACTCTCCCAGGTCGAGCTGCAGAGATCTACAAGTGCATGCCCAGAGGTGCCATGCAACAGAATGATTGGGAAGCCTCTGTAAGAGCCCTCAGAGAAGTCATGATCCCTCCCCTGACAGATATGCACGCCACAGCCAAGCTGTTTAGCATCAGGCAAATGCCACATGAATCAGTTGCGGATTTCTCCCTCAGACTGCAGAAATACGCCCGAATCGCCTGGAAAGACAGAGGAGATCCGGATATGCTCGAAGACATCAAGCTAAAGGCCGTCCTCATAGGATTGCGGAATGAATTCAAACCACACGTTCCCATGGACACAGCAGATTATTCTCTAGCCTTCAAGAAGCCCCGAGAGGCAGAAGGCGTCTACCCTGGAGAAGGAGCCCCTGCCTTCTTGGAAGTCGACCCTGAAGCGGCCATTCCGAATGCAAACCTCACCGGCCCGGCCCTTCTCAATACAATCAGCTCCCTGGTTCTGAGCACTGCTGTGCTTGCCAACGAGATCAAGGGAATCAAGATTGCAGGAAATGAACAGCCTAGATCAGTTCCCCCGTCCCGTAAAGGAAATGGCAAAATTCCATTTCCCAATGATTTCAGATATTTCAACTGTGGAAGAGCGTGAGTGTAGAGCCCGGAGGTGGAGCCTACCGACCCAGGAATGACTTTGCTGGCCCTCCGCGCAACAGTTACAACAACAACAATGGGAATTCCAACAACTTCCGACCCAAGAATGGACAGTCAAGATATCCCTCAAATGGAAATGGAATGAACAGAAATTACAGCGAACGATACCCGCCCAGAAATGGATCCTCTGGATAATATCAGCAGTATCCTCAGCCCAAACCTCAATGGAGCAGAGATGAAGGACGAAATGCCAATGAAGCTGTCCATGCGCCCTATGGATCTAGGTTTGCTAATGTGGGTCAACAGAGAAACTCACCGTATTGATCGAAGTCATTGGTGCGGAGCCTGAAAGAAAGACTGCCTATTTCCCTCCTGATCACTCCAGTTTGCCTACTCAGATCTTTCAGCTGGAACAAAAAATCAAGGACTTGGGAGGTCAATACTTCTCCATTCCCCCTATGTCAAGGTTGAACAGAAGAAAGGAGGATCCGCCTACACCTTGAATGCCGAGAAAGACTCCGGGGACCCTAGACTGAGCGATTGGACCGCGAACTACACTCCTTGCCTATGTACCAGAAAGCTATGTCCGTCACCTATCCCCGGACCCACAGGCTGGAAGAACCCCAAACCATGGAATATGGCTACCCATCACACGTGAAACGGCGACTCTCGCAGAATTCCTCCGTTTCCCCTCCTCCAAGTGAGAAGAATACCGAGAGAGGAAGTTCATCTGAACCGTCAGTCAGCGAGTCTGTTCAAGTGGCTCAACTCCCACCACGGACACTCCCCAGTCCTTATGATGTTAATCAGCGAAAGAATCAAGCCAGAGACCACTCACTGGGGCGTGGACGAGGACTACGAAGAAGCCCTCGCTGTCATGATCTAGCCCAAGCCTATCCCAAGCCGCGATTCCAGTCAGCCCCTCCATCCGACGCCCTGACTATTGGACTTGGTGAAGCCGTCAGGGAGTTCAGAATTCAGCTTGGGTTGTCACCTGAACCCCAAGTGCAGACCCTTCCAGGACAAGGACGATAAAGAATGCCCAATTCTGAGCGAACTGGACAAAGACAGGACCTGAGGATGAAACCTCCAGCGGACATGTCCACCATAGTGCAAAGTGCACAAAAAGTGCTTGCACATGGCAGCATGGCAATAGACTTGTTGCATGCTCCCCTAATTCCTGAAAAAGAATTGATGAAACAGGAGAAGCCGGAAGAGCAGAACCAAAAAGAAATAGCCTGTAAGGATGTAAGGATGTCCCCGCAGGCTCACAGCCAAAAGGTTCATCAAAGCCTTACCCCATTGACATGGGTCCAGTGATGAAGTTCGCCCGACGAGTTTTGGATCGACTTGGAGAAATGCTTACAGAAGAACTCTTTAGAGCTATGGACCCCAGTATCTTTATCAGTACAGGACGGATCCCATTCTCCACCAAGGATGGAATATCAAATCAGTGACCTCATCAAACACCCGGAAAGAGGAAGATTCAAGATCATTGATCAAGAAGCCATCTATGAAGTTAGTCGAAGAATCCTGAAAAGGCTCGGAAGATCAGTATCTGATGAAGAATTTTACTGCTGCCTCGATAGTAGTGACATATTGGAAGCGCCTGAAGAATCACCTCATGCCTGGAGACTTGATCTCTGGGTAGAAAATCTCCTCAACACGCCTATTCCCCTAACTTGGAGACTGTTACAGGCAGATAAAGAAAACATCGACGCTTTGTCCAGTTTATCAGACAAGCCTATCATCAATGACCTGATGGACAGTTTGGAAGATACATCCAGCTCAGATACCTCAGAAGGATCAGACGAAGAATTGGACAATGTTGTGAGGAAGCTTCGAACTCATGAAATCCGAGTAAACCTTAACGCGGTTGAACCCGCCGTCATAAAGACCAAAAAGAACAGGAAGAGTAAAAAGAAAAAGAAGAAGGTCATCAAAAAGCTAAAGAAAACGCTCGGAGAAGTCCACATACCTGAGTCTGATCTGTGCCCTCAAAACATCAAATTCCTCCGTGGACTCCTGAAAGATGTCCGAAGCAAAGAAAGGAAAGCCATAGGAGCCATGATTGGATTAGTGGGATTGGGCTTGTCCATCTCCAACGCTATGCATCTCGGATCCATGAAAGATAAAGTTAACGCTATCATAGAAGCCACACAAAAGCTGGATGAACAAGTGATTGCCCATAACGAGGCACTGGAGAAATTGGTGGAAGCAAACTAACAAATCTACTCCTTCATGCACTATTCCCTGCAGGAATTAGTTGGATTGATTAATTCTGCGAGATGCGATGCACTGACCATGAGTACTCAAGTACAATATTGACTGATTGTGTCCAATTTTGAACATTCACTCAAACATAGCATTGACAGTGTTATGGCAGCAGGACTAGATGGAAGGATATCTCCTAGCCTCAGTAACTACAAGGTCATCAGGGATATAGTAACGGGGCACGCCCAGTTGAATCAGTCAATTCTCCGAGATGAACCCAGCCTGATCTATAGATTTGGAAAGATTTATCCTGTCCGTATGTACATAAGGAAACTGCTGTTTGGTTTCATTATGGAGATATCCACTCCCACACGCAAAGAGGTTGCGCCCATTTACGAAGTCAACAACGTCGCGTACAATGATCCCGAAAATCATGCCCAAACGAAGGCTCCCGTCCCACGATATGTACGTCACGAAGTCACACATAGAAATTCGGAATTCTCTGAAATAAAGCTGCACGAATGTCAATTATCCCCAGGGTTATGGATCTGTGGACCCGACTCATTGATAGCCACCTTCCAATCAGCTTGCCTCAAAGCCATTGTATCAGCTACCCCTATCGATACCGCAAACTGCAGGCAACAAATGTTGGTCAAAGTGATGACCCCTGACACAGATTTTGCCTCCAGCTGGAGTCTTGATCAGAACAAGCCATCCCGAAATCATGCTGACTCAAACCCCGCAACTGCAGCGCGTCTTACGCGGAGAAACTATTGCTGTCCCCATTAATGGTGTAGCATGGCTGGAGCATGGAACCTATAACCATATCATCGTTAGAGATTTAGTGCTAACCAGTGCTATAGAAGTAATCCAATATTCAGCACCTTTGGTCACCTACCGGATCTGGAACGCGCCGAGTATGAAAATAGAGCAGTAAAGAACCTCTTGAAGAAACATCATCGTACAGCCCCACTAGTTCTTCATCCTCTCAATATGAAGGTATGGACTGCCCTGATCATAATCTTAGTTCTCCTTGCAGTAGGAGTCATTATCACAGTCTGGTTCTCTCCCTGCCTCAGTAACTTCAGAGAGGAACTCATCAACAAGGGCCGCAACTCCTGTTTCGGACTGGGACAACGATTAAGTAGACTGGAAACCGGAAGACAAAGAGTCCCTACTTCTCCACCAAACTCCCCGTCTACCAGCACTAGCCCATCCAATATTCGCAGTCGTTCACCCTCATTAGAAAACCCCATTCACCCTGTGCACTCCGTCATGAGTTGCCGAAATCCTGAAGCTAGACCTCGCTCATATGCTCATCCTTCAGGAGGCCTAGGATATATCACTGGAACCGCTACCACCGTATTCGTATCTCCCTCCCGAACGTTCTGCACCCGTCAGGCCAAGAAGACCATTGATATCAGGCCTAGAAGAGCATAAACGAGAGGAAGAACCATTCCATCTCCTTCGGCAATACGGAAATGATCGAGAGGAGGACGATAACCCCAAACGGGTCCCGAGCCCCGATTCAGGCGGAATTGGAGCCAGTGCTGGGAGTCCACCACCACACCGAAGAAGTCAAGGAAATAGATCCAGGGATTCATCCTCTGGGCGGAGATCTCGAGATAGGATCTACAGCCTACAAGACGTCCCTGGACACCTGTCAGAATACAGATCTCCTAGCGCTTCCCCAAACTGATGGACATTACTCTTCATGCACCACAATGACCGCACTCCTAGATCCTGGGGCCAACATCACCGTTATCTCCGATAGTATGGTAAGAAAACACAAGTTGCCCACGATCGAGTTGAAAAAACCAGGATGGAGCTTGTCTGCCACTGGACATCGAATGGATACTGGTAAGAAAGTCGAAGGAAAGATTACCTTTCCCGGATGCCCAACCTACCCGCCTGTGCCTCACACCTTCTTTGTTAGTGAAAACGCCCCCAGGACATCCTTCTGGGAACCGATTTCCTCGCCAAATTCCACGCTTCCTTCGAAATCTCCGTTCACACGAATGAAATCAAGATTCATTCGACGCATCCCCCTGGTACTTATTCTATCCCCATTTCTACACCTCAACACCCCTTGGAGACGGCCTATAGAGTTACCTTATTTGAGAACTTCACACTTCCTGCACGATCTCGAGCCATCATCAATGCCATGGTTGAAATCCCTCCGGATGTGGATCTGAACGTGGAAGGGGATTTTGATCCACATCCCCATAAGTTCAATTCCCCCCATCATCCTGATCGCCCTTTAGCTTGTCTCCCCGCCCGCGTAAGATTGGATTCAAAACACATCGTCCTATACTTAGAAAACTACTCCCGAGATCCTATCAAATTGTATGCTAACGAATGTATGGGCAGTGTTGCCCCACAAGTGCCTGATCGAAACCACCTCGAGGAAGAAGCAGAAGACGGCTGTCAGCTCTATTACGTCCATGCTCCAAGTCAGGGCGTATTACACCTAAATCATGTTATGGATTATTCCGAAGAAGAGTTCCCCAGAGTCATCTCTCAAGAGAAACAAGGTAAACCTCCTAATACCTATGAGCACTTATCAGAAGTGTTCAAGGAGATGCCACAACCATCAGCCCAGCTGACAGAGAAAGAGATTGACCAATTTTGCGATTCCCTAATGAAGAACGCAGAAGTCTTCTCACACCATCCCTACGATGTTGGGAAATGCTCAGTTTTTCAGGCCACTATAAACACTGGAACCAATTCACCCTTGTACTCTCCACCCTACCGATTGCCCGTTCATCTACGAGAAACATTGCTGGAAGAACTTAAAGAAATGTTGAAGCATGGATTCATTAGACCATCACAAAGCCCGTGGGCATCTCCTATGTTGTATGTTCCAAAACCCAACGGGAAGTGGCGACTATGTGTTGATTACAGACGAATCAACTAAGTTCAGCCTGACATTCACCCCTTGCCCAGAATTGATGATATCCAAGCTGCCCTATGAGGAGCCAACTATTTCAGTACATTGGATTTGAATAAGGGATTCAATCAGATAGAATTGGATGAAAAATCGCGAGGTAAAGCAGCCTTCAACACCTTTCACGGCCAATTCGAGTAGAACGTACTTCCGTTTGGATTGAAATCGGCACCTGGTAACTTTCAGAGATGCACGAGGTGAGCTCGCCCCACCGTTCTTTGGGACGGATTACCCGCCTGCGCAAATGAGAGCTGCATCATTACGACTGCAGACTAATAGAACGGGTGAATATATTGCGGGTCTAGCACCTCCTGGGGAGGAGACGAACGTTTACTACCCCTGTATTGGTGTATTTCATGTATTTCATGTTCATTCTTGTAGTTAGGTGACAACTTGTTTTCTCCTCTTTTAGAAGTAATTTCTCTTTTTATTTCATATTCTATGAAGTCTTTAAAAATGTCTCTGACTAGCTTAGGTTTAAATCTGTTGGTTTAGTTTGTCAAGGTTTTGTCTAGTGTACTTGTCCTTGTCTGTCAATTAGTCTATTCTCTTATCTATTGAAAGTCCTTGTAAAAATTTAGTTAGGCTGTTTCTATTTCTGTAATTGCTTTACACCTATTTTGTACGCATTTCGGGGTTCGCCCCTTTTTCAAGCATAATTTTTAAAAGTAAATGTGGTCTCTTTTTGGGCCATTTTAGGGTGTCTCTTTTTAGTTATGTTTTTGTATTAGACTTGTATAATCGGTAAGTAGGGCTTTTTCTGAGGTTTATTGGGTAGGTAGTTAGCTATTCTAAGCGTGTACATTTCAGCAAATTTGTGGTAGATCCTTTATATTTTGAGTCTTTGCTCTTCATCGGCGGTTCAACTCCGTTCGGTAGGATTCACTTAGGTAGTTTTGGCGAGGTTAGTTAGGTCGACTGGAACTACATCTCCTCCAGGTTCGACGTTCTCCTTGTGCACAGTTTCCCACTCGTAAAGTTTGGTTAGTTCGTACACTTCCAACTTTACACCTCCTCCCGCCCCCGAGAAAAACCTCAAGAAAATACCCTGAGGTGAGCATAATGTATTGCCATGGGGGGAAAACCCATCCCCTTTTTGCAACATTTTCAACAAAGTCCACATTGTTGGCTTAAAGTGTTGTTTATCGCGAGAAATACACGTTTATAACGGTTTTATGGACTTCTGGACTCAATATTGACCTTATTCTGGACTCAGAAACATGTTGGCAATCAAGTTTTCGAGTTTAAAAACAATCTAATGTTAAAACTACTTAATGATTTCATGTTTTTCGGCATTAGTAATGGCTGAAAATGTGATTTTTGGCATAAAAATAGAAACATTCTTTGGGGGAGGTTTGGGGGGGGGGGGTTGGGCTTGGTGGGGTCTAAAAAGGGGGCCGCCCCAAAAACTCCTGGGGGGCCCAACCCAAATCCCCGTTATGCACACCCCCCCCAGAATTCGGACCTCAGAAATTTCAAAAAATGGCCAAAAAATGCAAAAAGATACCTTAGCATTTTTTCTTCAAAATAGGCCTGTTTTTAACGTTTTAGGCGTTTTTGCCCCTTTTTAAAGCAATTTTAAGTCAAAATTTTAGAAATAATTTTTAAAAAATGACCATTTTTGGCAAATTTAGCTAACTTTTTGGGTCAAAAAATCGGTGGGGGTTTCGGGGGGGAGGTTGCCGAAAGTTGGGGAAGGGCATCTCAAAAATTCTGGGAGGGGGTAAAATTGGCCAAAAATTTTGGGGGGGAGTACCCTCCCAATCATTGCGGGGGGGGGGAAACCCCCAGCCATTTTTACATCCCCCCAAAACATTTTTGGGGGGGGGCCGGACCCCACACGAAGCCCATTTGCAGAAAACAATTAGAAAACAAATAATTTTTTCTGATTGTTTTCTAATTGCTTTCTACGTTATCAAATTTTTTTCTAAATTTTTTCATTTTTTTCTAAATGATTTCCAAATTAGAAATCAAAATCGATATAATATCTAATTGTTTTCTGATTGTTTTTAAATGTTTTCCTGAGTAGAAAACAATTTGAAAAGAATTCAAATATTTTTCTAATTGTTTTCTAATTGATATCTAATTAGAAAAAATTGAAAATGTGAAAATTTTTCCAATTCTTTTCTAATTGTTTTCTAACTCGCAAAATACCACGAATAATTATTCTGTTTCACTTTTTGCTGTCTAATTGATAGTTTTTCTTGTTGGCCAAACCCAATTCTTATATTTAATTTATCAGAAGTGCTTAGTATTGGTTTTAGCACAGTGAATTTCGTCGAGGTTTTGGTTGGATGGGACCTGCTGGGTGGGAGGGGGTCGTCGTAAAAATTTCGTCAACCATACAACCATACCGTAATGTTGAAATTGCATTTTTAGTTTAAATACGCTATGTATAGCCATGGGGGGAAAACCCACATTTTCGAATTTTGGCTGGAACTTTTTTATTATAAGGGCTAGATGAGAACTTTATATACCATCGTACTTGGCGTACTTAGATCTATCTTTTAAGCCCATTTGCACTTCTCTAGGTTGTACCGTTAGGCCGGTATAATGCAAAAAGTAGAGGGAAAAAGCCCACCCCTCACAAGGTCTCAAAAATTGTCGTAGCGCTATTCTGACACTTCCGGTGTAAAATTCAACTGTTTTTTAGCTAGCTTAAATAAAAATCTAGGTACTTTTTTGTGATTTCATGTGCCATTGAAAATGCAGCATCAAACGGACAGGTTTCATAAAGTTTAACACATAAACATAGGGCAATTTTTGAAACATGCTAAAAACGATGTAATTTGATGAAACTTATTAGTCTATCGTATAGAGAATGGTTTTTTACGTTCATTTGGCTGTTAAAATCCACAATTGGACCTGTCCTGGGTCCTCCAGTGCCGAAATGGCACTTTCAGGGTTTTTGGCCCCTAGCCAGCTAGGGAAGCAAAATTATCCAAATCTGACACCATAGTACCGTGCTATAGTGTCGAATTGTTTCCCTGTTTGGTTGTTAAAAAATTTTTCAAAAAATTTGGGTTGGTTTTTCCCCCAAAGTGGGTTTTCCCCCACCACATTTGGCAATGTGGCAGACCAACGGTGCATCGGATAGATCTAATTTTGGCTGTGTGCAAAGAGGAAGACTTGCCATCATTGCAGATATTTGCAAAACGTTTCTAGCCCAACCCAGTCAAAAGTTACATCAGTCCAAACTTTTGCAAAATTTTGGCATGGTTGGACCAAAAAGTAGGTGTCATTTTCAAAATGTCATAAAATGAGCAGGAGTGAACCAAATGACTTGATCTTTGCGTACGTAGGTAAGAAAAAGTCGCGCTTTCTGCTGCTATGTTTTGGAGCTCATAGCTCCAAGTCTTGGTCCAGGAGGCGGGTGAGTTTTTCCTCCCAAAAAAAGGGTGGATTCCCCCCCCCCCCCATGGCTATATATACGTACTGCTCATATATATTTAGTCGTTTAAAATGCTGCGAAAATTTGCTTTTAACTGGGTAAATGTTTGAAGTTTTTGTAATTTTAGCATGGTGTTTAACAAAATTATTCGGGTAATCATTTAAAATTATATATCAGTCTGCGGGAAGGGGGTCCTTCCAATGTTTAGAGGGGGGTCGTAACCTTTGCCTGACGTTTATTGATTCCGTTTCTCAAGTTTTATTAAGCAAACAAAGTCATGTAAATATTTTTTTAAAAATAGCGTTGCAATATGCGTATATATATGGCGCGGCGGGAAATATATAAAAGCCCAAAATTTCGAATTTTGGCTACAACTTTTTATTAAGCCACAATTCGAAAATCTAACGATAAATATACGTATACGTATGAGGCCTTGCGAAAAGCTTCCAAATGAGCCATAAAACATCTCTCTAACAGTAGTTACGGTTGGTGAGAAATTTTCGACCAAACCGATTGGAAGAACCCAATGCGGGAAAAACCCCTTCCGAAATTTTTGCTGGAAGCATGCCGGAACAGTTAAGGGGCGACAAATAAACTCTTTTGGGGGCTAGAGATCGCGATTGGGGGCTTGTGACGATGGGGGACACACTTTTAGAAAAGATGGGTGCCCAGTGATTTTTCCCCCCTCACGGTGACTAGTGCCAGTTGGATCAACCATTCGAAAGAGCGGGTCATTTTAGTACATCTGCATCTAAAAATATCAATATTTTTGCAAAAGTTCATGTCAAATTGAATTTCGTATTTGAATTTGAATGTCGAATTTTGTATGTTTATATAGCACGTAAACATAGGAAAATGTTGCAAATTTTTGAAATTTGCTTAACTTCTGCAGTTTAAGCGTTTAAGCAAAAATTTGGCTTGAAATGACGCCATGTCAGATCTTAGCCCCTGGACCACACATAGAAGGTTGAGTTGAACCTAGGCATGGGCGCACCCAGGGGAAGGGTTTTGGGGGTTCCGACCCCTCCCTTTTTATCCGACTTACCCCCTGGAATTTTTGGGGATAACGCAAAAACTGAGCTATTTTCAATGCATAAAACTAAAAAATAGGAAAATTTTCTGGTTCGAACCCTCCCTTTTCAAAATCCTGGATGCGCAGCTGAACCTAGGTAATATCTATGCCAAATTGATCAGGAGGCTCTATTGAGCTAAGAAATTCATGAATTTATCCTTTGCTGCTAATGGTTAGAAAAATATTTCATTTTTAAATCTGGTTTTTCCCGCACATGGGTTTTTCCCGCACATGAGTTTTTTCCCGCACATGTGTTTTTCCCGCCGAGTCTAGGTGTCCTCAGGTCGCACCACAGGTATACACCACTGTATATATATATACACTAGCGTAGATACGGGGGGGCGGCCGCCCTCCCCGAAATAATGGCTTTGCCCCCCTGAAAAAATTGGGCAAAAGAAAAATTTTACGCCCGCGCGGAGCGCGGGCGTTTAACTTTATCAGAAACATACGCAAATTATACATTAATGCTTAAATTAGCTCAATATTGATGCATTTTCCACACCATTAAAAAAATTTTCGCGCGTCCGGCGCGAATTTTGGTCATGTCGATTATCGAAAATATTATTTTTCATTAAACATGCTAACAAATGTGTGTATATATATATAAGTTGCTTTGCAGTTTTGCTGTTATTTGCGTTATTCCCAGCATCATCAGCCTTGGCATAATTGGTTGATATGATCAGAATACGCAGTTCTTTAATGGGAGCATCCTAATAAGTTTCAGTTTTCGGACAAGACAGTAAACGTAGAAAATAGCAAATATAGGTACAAAATGTTGTTTGTTAATCAATTGGTAAATCATTTATAAAGAATTAAATGTTTCAGTAGCGTTTAATGGCGAAATTTAAAAAATTTTCTCAACTTCTGGGGGGCTCTGCCCCCCAGACCCCCCGTTTGGGACTTAGCATTTCGCTTTCAGTTGTAACCAGTCGAAAACCTGTACCGCAGAAGACTTTTGAATTAATAGGACAACTTGCAGTATAATACACAGTGTGCATGTTACGCAAAACGCGTTAAATCGCCCCCCCCAAAAGTCCTCTGTCACAACAGCCCCCCCTGAAATTTATCTGTACATAAGCTATTGTTTATATATATATATATATATATATATATATACCAGAGCCAACGCGCATACACCAACGTTAAGTTCGAGACATCCTCTGTGAAACTGTAATCCGTTTTGGACTATGTAGGTCCAGTAGACTATGTAGGTCCAGTAGACTCAGTAGTTCAGGGTTGACCCTCCAAAGTTGACCCTCTCTAACCCACATGTTGGGAGTTGGGACCAAAAATTCCAAAATGCAGCGGAGCTACAATAGCACACCCTCCATGGTAGCTTTTTCCCTCTGCGCTATACACATATGTGTAACATATATTAATTAAATTAAGTAAATATGGCCCCACCACCTAATCGACAAATCCCAAACCCCACCCACCCAAATTTGGCAGACCCACCCTAAGAATTTCTGAATTATATACTAAAAAATCTTGCAAATTTTCTTTAACATCTTGCTTAAAATGAAGAACACTCATTATTTTTAGGCTTTGTGCAGTTAATTAAAATAGCATTATGTCTGAAAATTTTTAAAGATAAATGTTTTATCTCCTCTCCGAAGTTAGATTTTCTTTGGCCTAATCCCAAACCATAAATTGTTAGTGGCATTAGTGGTGATAAGCAGTAGTGAGATATCTTCGAATCAACATCAGAACAATCTGGAAAACAATTAGAAAAAATTGCAAGCTACGGAGGAGGCGTTTGTGAAAACAATCAGAAATCATTAGAAACATTTTTGAAAACAATGGATATTATTTAGAAAACAATAAGAAAATGTTAACTTTAATTAAGAAATTTTTTCGAAAGAAATAAGAAAATATTATGTAATCAATTGGAAATTATTCAGAAAACAATAAGAAAGTGGTGCCTGGTTAGAAAAAAATAACAGAAATTAATTAGAAAACCACAAGAAAACAATTAGAAAAATATAGAAAAACTATAAGAAACAATTTTGGTAAACAATCAGAAAAGTTATGGAAAAAATTAGAAACTTTATTCCAATTGTTTTCTGGAAATGGGCTTCGTCTGTAAACGCATAGGTGTAATTGGGGGGGGGGGTAACCCCCCCCCAGCCATTTTCCAAACCCCCCCGCCCAAAATTTTTGGGGGCCCCCGGCCCCCCCCCAACTGGGGGGGGGGAGTCGCTCCTAAGGTGCGAAAATTGGCCAAAAATTGGGCGTTTTTAGGGCAAATTTTGCAATTTTGTGTTTATTATCGTGAGAAATACACGTCTATAACGGTTTTATTGACTTCTGGACTCAATATTGACCTTATTTTGGACTCAGAACCATGTTGGCAATCAAGTTTTCGATTTTAAAAACACTGTCTAATGTTAAAATTGCTTAATGACTTCATGTTTTTTGGCATTAGTAATGGCTGAAAATGCCATTTTTAACATAAAAATATTTTTTTGGGGAGTTTTGGGGGCGGGGTCGTGGGGTGGTCTAAAAAGGGGCCCCCGACCCAAATCCCCGTTACACCTATGCTCCCAGTCCCAACCCCCCCAAGGAAACTATGGTTTTGACCTAAAAAAGCGTCCGAATTTTGGGGGCGGAGTTCGGGGGATATAATATACTCCCCATCACATTTCGGGGGCTGAGCTAGTTTTTAATGTAGTATATATTGACATATCTAAGAATAATGTCATGAAGAACTGTTTTTTTCATAATAAGCCAATTTGGCACCCCTTTACGAAATTGTTTTCTGAATTATTTCTAATTGATTACACAATATTTTCTTATTTCTTTCGAATTAATTTCTTAATAAAAGTTAACATTTTCGTATTGTTTTCTAAATAATATCCATTGTTTTCAAAAATGTTTCTAATGATTTCTGATTGTTTTCAGAAACGCCTCTTCCGTAGCTTGCAATTTTTTCTAATTGTTTTCCAGATTATTCCTAATGTTGATTCGAAGATATCTCACTACTGCTTATCACCACTAATGCCACTAACAATTTATGGTTTGGGATTAGGCCAAAGAAAATCTAACTTCGGAGAGGAGATAAAACATTTATCTTTAAAAATTTTCAGACAAAATGCTATTTTAATTAACTGCACAAAGCCTAAAATAATGAGTGTTCTTCGCTTTAAGCAAGATGTTAAAGAAAAATTTGCAAGATTTTTTAGTATATAATTCAGAAATTCTTAGGGTGGGTCTGCCAAATTTGGGGGGGGGGGGTTTGGGCATTTGTCGATTAGGTGGCGGGACCATATTTACTTAATTTAATTAATATATGTTACATATATATAGCGCAGAGGGAAAAACTACCCTGGAGGGTGTGCTATTGTAGCTCCCGCTGCATTTTGGAATTTTTGGTCCCAACTCCCACATGTGGGTTAGAGAGGGTCAACTTTGGGTGTCAACCCTGAACTACTGAAAAACCTACATAGCCCAAAACGGATTACAGTTTCACAGAGGATATGTCTCGAACTTAACGATGGTGTATGCAATTTGGCTCTGGTATATATATACCTGTGGTGCGACCTGAGGACACCTTGACTCGGCGGGAAAAAACACATGTGCGGGAAAAAACTCATGTGCGGGAAAAACCCGTGTGCGGGAAAAACCAGATTTAAAAATGAAATATTTTTCTAACCATTAGCAGCAAAGGATAAATTCATGAATTTCTTAGCTCAATAGAGCCTCCTGATCAATTTGACATAGATATTACCTAGGGGCGCACCCAGGATTTTGAAAAGGGAGGGGTCGAACCTGAAAATTTTCCTATTTTTTAGTTTTATGCATTGAAAATAGCTCAGTTTTTGCGTTCTCCCCAAAAATTCCAGGGGGTAAGTCGGATAAAAAGGGAGGGGTCGGAACCCCCAAAACCCCTCCCCTGGGTGCGCCCATGCCTAGGTTGGTTCAACCTTCTATGTGTGGTCCAGGGGCTAAGATCTGACATGGCGTCATTTCAAGCCAAATTTTTGCTTAACGCTTAAACGTTAAACTGCAGAAATTACGCAAATTTCAAAAATTTCCAACATTTTCCTATGTTTACGTGTTATATAAACATACAAAATTTTCAAGTCAATTTGACATGAACTTTTGCAAAAATATTGATATTTTTAGATGCAGATGTATATACTAAAATGACCCGCTCTTTCGAATGGTATAGTCAAAACTGTTCCGGCATGCTTCCAGCAAAAATTTCGGAAGGGCTTTTTCCCGCCCATGGGTTTTTCCCCGCATTGGGTTTTTCCAATCGGTTTGGTCGAAAATTTCTCACCAACCGTAACTACTGTTAGAGAGATGTTTTATGGCTCATTTGGAAGCTCTTCGCAAGGCCTCATACGTATATATTTATCGTTAGATTTTCGAATTGTCGCTTAATAAAAAGTTGTAGCCAAAATTCGAAATTTTGGGCTTTTATTTCCCGCCGCGCTATATACGTAATATATACGCATATTGCAACGCTATTTTTAAAAAAATATTTACATGACTTTATGTTTGCTTAATAAAACCTGAGAAACGGAATCAATAAACGTCAGGCAAAGGTTACGACCCCCCTCTAAACTTTGGAAGGACCCCCTTCCCGCAGACTGATAATTTTGAATAATTACCCGAATAATTTTGTTAAACACCATGCTAAAATTACAAAAACTTCAAACATTTACCCAGTAAAAGCAAATTTTCGCAGCATTTTAAACGACTAAATATACGTAAGAGCAGTATAGCCATGGGGGGAAAACCCCACCCCCTTTTTGGGGGGAAAAACTCACCCGTTTCCTGGACCAAGGGTTGAGCTATGAGCTCCAAAACATAGCAGCAGAAAGCACGACTCTTTCTTACCTACGTATGCAAAGATCAAGTCATTTGGTTCACTCCCTCGAGTTTTCCTTTTTCGACGAAAACCCGTAAAATATTTAATAAAATCAACAATCTAAAATTTTCGCGGCTTCGGCGCGAATTTACATTTTCTCGTAACTCGTTATATTCTTTACTAAAGGATTCATCGAAAAAATGCTATTTTAGTATGTAGTTGACTTATTTCTATTACAAAGATTAATTTCATTTGGTTATTCTATCTCCTGCTCATTTTATGACATTTTGAAAATGACACCTACTTTTTGGTCCAACCATGCCAAAATTTTGCAAAAGTTTGGACTGATGTAACTTTTGACTGGGTTGGGCTAGAAAAGTTTTGCAAATATCTGCAATGATGGCAAGTCTTCCTCTTTGCACACAGCCAAAATTAGATCGATCCGATGCACCGTTGGTCTGGCACATTGCCAAATGTGGCGGGGAAAAACCCACTTTGGGGGGAAAACCCACCCAATTTTTTTGAAAAATTTTTTAACAACCAAACAGGGAAACAATTCGACACTATAGCACGGTACTATCGAGGACGCTGCATCATCCTATGGTGTCAGATTTGGATAATTTTGCTTCCCTAGCTGGCTAGGGGCCAAAAACCCTGAAAGTGCCATTTCGGCACTGGAGGACCCAGGACAGGTCCAATTGTGGATTTTAACAGCCAAATGAACGTAAAAAACCATTCTCTATACGATAGACTAATAAGTTTTATCAAATTACATCGTTTTTAGCATGTTTCAAAAATTGCCCTAATATGTTTATGTGTTAAACTTTATGAAACCTGTCCGTTTGATGCTGCATTTTCAATGGCACATGAAATCACAAAAAAGTACCTAGATCGGGATTTTTGATTTATGCTAGCTAAAAAAGAGTCGAATTTTACACCGGAAATGTCAGAATAGCGCTACGGCAATTTTTGAGACCTGTGAGGGGTGGGCTTTTTCCCTCCCCCCCCCCCAATTAGGTTGTTTCCCCCATTGGGGTTTTTCCTCCGCTACCTTTTGCATTATACCGACCTTTCGGTACAACCTAGAGAAGTGCAAATGGGCTTAAAAGATAGATCTAAGTACGCCAAGTACGATGGTATATATATAAAGTTCTCATCTAGCCCTTATAATAAAAAAGTTCCAGCCAAAATTCGAAAATGTGGGCTTTTCCCCCATGGCTATACATAGCGTATATATATATTTAAACTAAAAATGCAATTTCAACATTACGGTATGGTTGACGAAATTTTTACGACGACCCCCCTC
The DNA here is from genome assembly GCA_030248195.1 of Trissonchulus latispiculum. NCBI lineage: Eukaryota > Metazoa > Nematoda > Enoplea > Enoplida > Ironidae > Trissonchulus > Trissonchulus latispiculum. The sequence continues at coordinate 9,788 of JASAND010029265.1, read as the reverse complement.
CCACCCAGCAGGTCCCATCCAACCAAAACGTCGAAGTTCACTGTGCTAAAACCAATACTAAGCACTTCTGATAAATTAAATATAAGAATTGGGTTTGGCCAGCAAGAAAAACTATCAATTAGACAGCAAAAAGTGAAACAAAATAATTATTCATGGTATTTTGCGAGTTAGAAAACAATTAGAAAACAATTGGAAAAATTTTCATATTTTCAATTTTTTCTAATTAGATATCAATTAGAAAACAATTAGAAAAATATTTGAATTCTTTTCAAATTGTTTTCTACTCAGGAAAACATTTAAAAACAATCAGAAAACAATTAGATATTATATCGATTTTGATTTCTAATTGATTTCTAATTTGGAAATCATTTAGAAAAAAATTGAAAAAATTAGAAAAAAATTTGGTAAAGTAGAAAGCAATTAGAAAACAATCAGAAAAAATTATTTGTTTTCTAATTGGTTTCTGGAAATGGGCTTCGTGTGTGTGCTTGTCTAAATTCTCCATGCTTTGCTTCACTCACGGGATATTTATATAGTTTTTTCCAATTAGCAAGTGAACTAACCTTTTCCATACACAATATTAATTTTCTTGTAAAAATATTTTGTTCCTGGAAAAAGCAAATTTTTACCCCCGCACCCCCCCGGAAAAACTTTTCAGCGGGCCCCCCCTTTTCAAAATCCTGGATCCGCCACTGCACCACCCGGCCTCAACTACTTCCCCCCAAGCCGAGCTGAAACCTCTCCCCAAATTGAGGGGTCGCCACCCCCCCCTAAAAAATTTTTACTACCCCTCCCCCCAAATCATAGGCATAGGTGTAACGGGGAGTATTTGCGTTGGGGGGGCCCCCTCCCCCGGGATTTTGGGGGGGCCCCTTTTTAGACCCCCCAAACCCCCCCCCACGACCACCACCATACGTGTAACGGAGATTTGGGGTGGGGGAGGCTCCCCCCCCAACATTTTCTGGGGGGGCCCTCTGGCGACCCCCCCAACCCCCCCCCCCAGGACCCCCCCCAACCCTCCCCCAAAAAAATTTTTCATTTTTTATGCCAAAAATCGCATTTTCAGCCGTTTCTAATGATAAAAAACATCTAACCATAAAGTAATTTTAACATTAGACAGTGGTTTTAAACTCAAAAACTTGATTGCCAACATGTTTCCAAGTCCAAAATAAGGACAATATTGAGTCATAAGATCCATAATACAGTTAAAAACGTGTACTTCTCATAATAATAAACAGTTTAAGCCAAAAATTTGGACATTTTTGAAAATTTTTTCAAAATTTACCCTAAAAATACCCAATTTTAGGCCATTTTTCGCGCCTTCGGCGCGACTACCCCCCCCCCCAGTTGGGGGGGGGGACGTCCCCCCCCAAAAAGTTTTGGGGGAGGGTTGAAAAAAGGCTTGGGGGGGCTACCCCCCCCAACCCCCCCCCCCCCACCTTACACCTATGACGACCACCCTCAAACCTCCCCCAAAAAATTTTTTCTATTTTTATGCCAAAAATCGCATTTTCAGCCATTGCAAATGCCGAAAAACATGAAATCATCAAGTAATTTTAACATTAGACAGTGCTCTTAAACTCGAAAACTTGATTGCCAACATGTTTCTGAGTCCAGAATAAGGTCAATATTGAGTCTAGAAGTCCATAAAACCGTTTGTAATACTAATAAACATCGAATCATGAAGTAATTTTAACATTAGACAGTAGTTTTAAACGCTAAAACTTGATTGTCCAGGTGTTTCTAAGTTCAAAAGATAGGCTAATATTCAGTCAAAAAGTCCATAAAACTATTAAAAACGTGTAGTTTTCGCAATAGCAAGTACTTTAAGCCAAAAATTTGGACTTTTTGAAAATTTTTGCAAAATTTACCCTAAAAAATATCCTACGTATTTTTGGCCAATTTTCGCGCCTTCGGCGCGACTACCCGATGAAAAAATGGTTAATTTCATATTGTACAGTAGGGCGGGGAAGCCCTACTGAGAATATATATTTATTTCATTATTTTAAAAGATGCTTTTCACTATTTGTGGCTTTGTACAGTGTAGCTTCCTATCTAACCTTATTATTTTCTTCAGTTTTAAATGACACTTAAGTTAAACGATTCACTTAACTACTACTATCTGCTTTTCCTAGTATCTTACCTAAAATTTAGATCTCTTATTGCAATTTCTAACCTTTTAAATTGATCTAATTCTTACATAACCTTTTAAAAAGACCAAATTATTCCCAAATTATGGTTTTCTCTCTAAAATTCTAGCCACAATTCTTGCGGGTAATTTCATATGTCTTCTGTTTAGTGTGACGATCAGATTATTACTAACTCCGGACAGCGATTTATTCAGGAGTCTGCTGAACAGCAACACTAACTGCATACATTAATAGTTAACGAAACGAACACGGAAAAGCTCCTTCCTCCGAAAGAGGTGTACTTTTATACTCGCACCGGCAAAAGCTCAAAGGAACAACCTCACTTTTATGTTTTGACTAAAAGGAATCTAAATCTAAAGTTCTGCAACCGAAAAAGTATTGAAAGGTTAGAAGTGAAAGACTAAAGTTTCTGTTCGAGTGAATATTGGAACTAAAGCCGAAAGAAGGAATTGAAAGTTAGCTAAGTTTCCGTATAGGCAATTAAAGCATGATAATGTCACATTAGTATGAAACCTTGTGAGTTTCTCATGTTGCTTTGTATCTAGCGTATTTGCCGAAATTCTCTAAAAGCTAACCAAAAGTCTAGCCAAAAACCTAACCATTCTTCCGGTTTGTACAGTTACCAGTTCAGTGATGTGTCCGGAGATACACAACAAGTTCCCACTATTCCCTTGTACAAGGCCACCACACCTTGATTTAAAATTGAACATGCTGCGGGCGCAAACGGTAGTGGTTCCAACGAACCATGACCACTAAAATTCTTCTTACCAAACTGGAGGGGTCGGTGGCTTATGCCTCCATGCCTCCCTAGCCATATGGCAGTTGTGTTGTCATGGGCACTGTAACGGCATCGTTGTCTCTTCGTGAGTCTGCGCCTTTTAGTCTCACATTTTAAGCAAACTAGAACCAGTATAAAAAGGTTGTTTGCTTGCTGCAGCCTGCAACTGACCAAATAGGTAGCATTCTATTTTAATTGGCTTGCATTTTGTGCTTGTGTTTTCCGTATTGGAAAACCACTTATGAGATCATCATATTAAGTTCACAGACAATTAACAGTTTGTTTTTGTCTGGTTTATCTTTCTCTTGTCCTCAAAGCCACTTATTGGTCTCTGCTATCTATTGCTTCTCCCAATCAAGTCCAAAGCAATGTCCGACACTGAATATGGGTGTTTTCAACTGGATGAGTGACCGATGCGCACAATAGAGCGCCGCTTAAGGTGCTGGTTCGGGTTCGTGTATTTTTGGGCTTTAAGGGGGGGCGCTACTTGGATCAAAAATTCGACCCTCACCGATTTCGCTCAAATTGTGCCCATTAATACTCCCTAGGGCCCTACGCAATCCATTGAAATTTTAGCCGATTTCGTCCAGGAATAAAAAAGTTACAGTCATTCAAAATTTCCAATTCCTATTGAAAATGGCCAAAAATCGGAACTTTAGATTTTTCGCTTCTGACAACGATAACTTATTCAAATCAAAACCGTTCGAAACGTTCTACAGCTCATTGTGTAGCTAAATGCAATATCTGAAACTTGTCGAAGAGCTTTTTCTAAATTCAGTTTCTAACTTTTGCAGTAATCGTTTCCGTGAGACAACCCCAAAAATAAGTCAAAATTGACATTTTTCGAAAATTTTCGAATTTTACAAACATGCACAATATCTACATCAATCGATAGCTTTTTCAATTCTGAAAAACTTTTCTTCTTGGCACAAACGTCCATTTTGCAGCTATTTAAAGTTATCGGTCAAAAACCGCATCTTTATGATTTTTCAATTTCTGTGTTTTTGGGGCTGTCTCACGGAAACGATTACTACAAAAGATAGAAACCGAAATTTGAAAAAAGCTCTTCGACTAGTTTTAAATATTGTAGTTAGCTACAAAATTGGTCTAGGCGGGGTGTTACCAGGAGAAGGCTGTAAATATTGTTATTAGATAAAATTAAATGACTAATTTTAATTATTGCTTCGTTAGGATTTCTTCTGATGATTTCTTCCGATAAAATCTATCTGTGACCTAAGCCAGAGACAACAATGGAGCCTGAGCTCCCAGACAGCTAGCGATCAAGATGACAGCGTAATACTTCGAAATAATAGTAATATTTCGTTTACACGCACGACACGCAACACTACCTAACGTAGGTATTTGGCCATTTTTGGGTGGGGTTTACCTTACCTCGTAAATTTGGAGTGAGGGGCTGGCTGGCGCTTTTCCATTTTGCGATGTGTGGACCTGACTATGCCAAGACGTGTGCTGGGCCAGTAGATGCCGAAGTGCCCTCTTGTAGCTTTTCTAAGGTGATGGAGCCCGGAAATGAACAACAACAACAACAACAGAGTAATACATTTTGAATAAGTTCTTAAAATGGTTTTGAAGTACCAAAAAGTTCGATAACGGTAACGGGTAAGGATCAGTTTAGTTTTCCCAAATGATCGGGCTCACGGAGGCTATTGTCTCTCCCCTCGACTACAATCTATATAGGATTCCAATTCCATTTCCATTCAATTCGAACTGTCCTCAACTGGGCAAATCTGACAATCACTCGATAATACTAATCTTCGTTCACTGAGTAATGCTGGTTCCAATCGTACAGAAGCTCTCCGAATCAGGTTCCACAGACTACTGATCAGGACAGGATGCTGGCCTCTCGAAGAACCTGAATTAAATGGGTTAAAACCCATTAGTTCAGAATACAAGTGCGGGAATTAAATCCAGCAACTATTACTCACTTTTAAGGCTTTCTGAGACGAAATTTCGAACTTTAGTTAATTCAAACTGAGATTTTGTTGAAAAACCAGAAATAGCACACTTTGACTGCTTTAGCGGGATAAAATGTGATCAATTATACGTTATTGGCTTGATACAGGTATAAAGTTCACCGAATATAAATTTTTGGGAGACTTCCTGCATTGGAATGCAGGAAATCGCCGATGTATTCATTTACAGTTATATTCGGTCTGCGCATAATTAGGTTTAAGACCTAAGGCTTTTCTGCCAATTAAGGGGGGGGCTACTTGGGTCAAAAATTCGACCCTCTCCGATTTCGCTCAAATTGTGCCCATTAATACTCCCTAGGGCCCTACGCAATCCATTGAAATTTTAGCCGATTTCGTCCAGGCACAAAAAAGTTACAGTCATTCAAAATTTCCAATTCCTATTGAAAATGGCCAAAAATCGGAACTTTAGATTTTTCGCTTCTGACAACGATAACTTATTCAAATCAAAACCGTTCGAAACGTTCTACAGCTCATTGTGTAGCTAAATGCAATATCTGAAACTTGTCGAAGAGCTTTTTCTAAATTCAGTTTCTAACTTTTGCAGTAATCGTTTCCGTGAGACAACCCCAAAAATAAGTCAAAATTGACATTTTTCGAAAATTTTCGAATTTTACAAACATGCACAATATCTACATCAATCGATAGCTTTTTCAATTCTGAAAAACTTTTCTTCTTGGCACAAACGTCCATTTTGCAGCTATTTAAAGTTATCGGTCAAAAACCGCATCTTTATGATTTTTCAATTTCTGTGTTTTTGGGGCTGTCTCACGGAAACGATTACTACAAAAGATAGAAACCGAAATTTGAAAAAAGCTCTTCGACTAGTTTTAAATATTGTAGTTAGCTACAAAATGAGCTATAGAACATTCCGAACGGTTTTGATTTGAGCAAGTTATCGTTGTCAGAAGCGAAAAATTTAAAGTTCCGATTTTAGGGCATTTTCAATAGGAATTGGAAATTTTGAATGACTGTAACTTTTTTATTCCTGGACAAAATCATCTCAAATTTCAATGGATTGCGTAGGGCCCTAGGGAGTACCAATGGGCACAATTTGAGCGAAATCCGTGAGGATCGATTTTTTGACCCAAGCAGCCCCCCCCCCCTTAAAAGCGCAATTGTCGTTGAAATTCATTCAAATTTGCTACAATTACATCATTTAGCCTGGAAAAGATTTTAGATTAGTCGCGGCCTGAAAATTTGAGTTTTAGAGAAATTTGCTTTAATCCGTCATAACTTGTATTGTGGGTACCCTACACGGACGACCCTATACTCATTGGAATCGTCTCACCAAGGCCTACAACTTTGCTCTCGAGAGTATTCTTCGACTCCTTACGGTTTAACAGATAACAGCGAAAATTAATTTTCGAGGTCCAAAACTAGCCATTTTTCGAAAAATCAAATATAACAAGATTTCGACAGTTCCAACTGCGCTGGTCCGTCGATCAATCATTGATCATATTTGTAGTCCTAAAGCACATGTTATGCCCAACGAAGAGCTCTCTGCGACATCTGTGTCTACGCACAGCAACGAAAATGTGAAATTTTGAAAATTGCAACCCGATTGTTTTGAGCACGGATTTCTCTCAACTCATGCAACCAATTAGAAAACGGCTTTAGACACGCATTTTTGGGACAATTGCCGAGGGCTTTTTTTCATGGTTTCGCGTTTTGTCTTTCCGTTCGAGAGAAATAACCATCCAAACTTGAAAATTTTGACGAAAATCAGACAAAATTCACATTTTTCTCAAAATCTTGAGCTTACCTGATCACTAAAAGATTTAAGAAAAATAGCCCTCAGGAAGACGTTTCTTTTGAAGCCTGTACTGGTCGCCTTTCTGTAGCTTTCCCACATTTCGAGAAATCCATATTCAAAAATTGTTTTCTTGTTATTGCATGTTTAAGTCAAAGAGTTGAAATGAGACAGGTATACCCTACCTAGCTGTAACAAGCACATTCTAAGCTTTTAAAATGATATAAAAATTATTGTTGAATTCCAAAAATTGAGCAAATTACAGTCATTCAAAGTTTGCAGCAAATACCCGAACCAGCACCTTAAAGCAACTAGACGAGGATAACAGTAAGTTGAGTCAAGCCAGTAAACAGTTGGAGGCTCAGCTTAAAACGGTGTCTAGTTCTTATTCCGATCTGTTTCTCAAATCGAAAATAAGTCAAAGGGGGCCAAACTGAGTCCCATCAGTGGTGAACCAGGCAGCATATCATTTCAAAAACGGGTGCGACATTTTGAGGCAAATGCGTATTTTCCTGAGATGACCGCAGAACAGAAAGCCCGGAAAATAATGGGTTATTTAGTTAACTCGGCGCTAGCCACCTATAATGGATGGCCTTACTGAAACTGACAAAAAGTCTTACAAAAAAATTACTGCAACCTTGGAGGAAAATACAAGGTTCATAGTCAAGACATGTACGCACGCTTTGATGCTCAATGCGCCTAAATAAAAATCGAACGAAAGCGTTACTAGTTTAGCCATGAAATTATCGAATTGGCACATGCGGCTTTTGGCAAAACTACAGATACTGTTTTGAACAATGAAGTTCGTAATAGTTTTATTACAGGACCGCAGTCGTAGTTATATGTGGGAAGTTATGCGACATGAACCGACAACGTTCGAGGCAAGTGTTCGCATAGCCGAACGCATAGCAAGCGAACGTCATTTGTATACAAGGAGGCATTGAAAGTTTCAGAGGTTTCACCGATGGATGACTCTTTGCCATAATCTTTGGTAGGGGCAACTGAAACCACCTCTACTGGCCCGCCAGGATCAGCTGAGCCTACAACATCAGAGCTTTGCCATTTGCTATAGCATATAATATGTTTGCATATAACACAGCTACGCGTGAGAGTACTAAGTTCAGTCCTATTGAATTAGTGTACACTTGTCAACCTACGTTTTCTTTCTGTTTGGGACAGGACTGCCCTCACCAACGTTTTCTTGATCCTGATGACAATGCTTTCCTTGCTATAACTTATATGGCTATTACTAATATATGATATAATATATGTATATAATACATATAATTATATGGCTCATACTTTTCTTGCTCATCAATCCGGCAAGCATAATTCAATACATTAGCAATTCTCAAACAACCCAACAAAAGCACCATGATGCTAAGCTCAGTGAGAGAGAGAGTATTTGTAATGAAGTTGCTAGGATCCGGAGTCAAAAATCGCTCTGCTCTCCGGTCTAGTGTCAGAAGTCGCTCTGCACTTGATTACACGGAAGGTCAGCACGTCCACTTAGCGAAGTAGACTTAGGCACCGGATCTCCGAAAGGTGGTGTTCCAAAATCAGAGATTCCCTGCAGCCAACCTTTGTAGGGGTCTTCCTCGTGAGTTCGTTTAGTGCACTGGATTCCAGCTGATCAGCAAGAGGGATCAGCGCTTGCTTTAACTTGATCGCTGGATTGCTGGATTGATGATGAGTCTTCCGATTCCTGACCAGAACTTACCTTTGAGTAGTCCTGATCCGATCCTTTGGCTAACGCGCCTGGCTTTCAGAGACAATCGCGCCTCTCTGTTAATCTCTGAGACTCTAGGTCTGACACACCAATTATTTATTGAACTTAGTACAGGTATACTGGGTACACTCTTTTAAACAATATGACAAATCACAATTCAACACGCGTTAATGACAGGGGTCGTTACAAACTGTGCAAAACAGATACAATTACAGATCAGTACAGTATACAATTTACTGCACCAAAGTTGCCAGATACCCTCTTTTAGTTTATTATTAATATTATCCTAATTTAGGATAATATTACCCAAGTTATATATTTAGTTAGGGACAAGGTTCAGTGGTACTTCTTCTTCTTCCTTTTATCACACTCTGTCTCGATTACACTAACTATTACACTGTCTCCAACACTCTGCTAAGTAAGTACCTATATGCTTTCTCGTGCGCCTATATGCTTGTGCTGTGCGACTCTTTATCCGTCCTTACAAACGGATTATCAAACTACAAATCAGCAAACTACAAACAAACAATTATTAACTGAGATAAACCTGGGGTCGGTCTATGGGTGAGTCCCCGAATGTTGGACACTGCTTTTCCGAAGGTCCGCTCCAACATCTAGACAGGGTTACTGTACGGAACTGGCTTTTTGAGGAAATAGAGAAAATGGGGAGTTTCCTGGTTCTGCCTTACTTATTCCTGGTTAACGAAAATTAAACAACTACAAAGTTCAGCAAATCTACGGCTTCTTCTTCTTCACTGAAGGGTATGTGGCGCTTAGGCCAGAGACACGGGAGAAACGCCTCCCGACATAGAACTGATGACGAAAACGGTTGAATGCATGACTCGATAGAAAAGAGAATTAGTGTTTTAGTCCTTTTTCCAAGAATTAGGTTTAGGCCTTTCGGTTTCAGGTTTAACCTCCCACTTTGATCAGGCGGTGCTACGCTCGCTGTCTCTGTCTTAATCCACTACTCGGCGATACAGGCCGTCTATGTACCTTCCAAAATCGACTGATTCCAATTGACTGACTGACTGACTACTGATTCACTGATCCGGACTTCTGCAGTCCACCGATAAACTACTGGCTCTGACTATCTGAGAGACACAAGACTGATAAGATCCACGGGCAGTTCAGATTTGGATAGAGCAGTGCAGCCTCGTCTCCGCACCTGAATCAAACGGGTTAAAACCCATTAGCACAAGATTATGGTGCGGGAATCGAACCCAGCAACCATTACTCGTTCCTTTGCTTTCCAGGCCCAAAATGTGCATTTTGGGCCCCATTTGAACTTGTGACTTGAAGAATTGACTGAAAACCGTTGGTTATTGCCTTTTTGACAATATTACCCGTTTCTGGTAACCCTTTGTCACCAATTAGGCCTTCCTGG
>JASAND010029264.1:0-21685 GCA_030248195.1 Trissonchulus latispiculum | reverse complement strand
AATACGTGTACGTGTGAACACAACATGTCTAATCGCAGCACGTGCCTGACAGACCGGTGCACGGAGTGAACATTGAGCTTGTGCCGAGGTCGGCACAGTAAAACCAGGTGAACAGAATGCAGGGTAAAAGTGGAAAGCGGCCTAGGTCAAAATTTACTGGTCCAAAATTGTTCACATTATGATTTTTTAAAATGGCATGTATAGGGCTTCCTGCACACAAAATTGTAGCCACCCCAGTCCAGTTTCATTTTTAACTGTGCCGACCTCGGCACAGAATTTTTAAAACTTTTTGAATTGAATTTGAAATAAAAGAATTGCTAACAATAAACATCAATTTGTTCCCCCGCAGCATTCACCCGTTGGATTACCATGCAAAATCTCCCCTATAATTTTGATTGGAAATTGATTATGTCCTGAACCGACCTAGGCGCCATGGTCGGCCCAAGGGAACACTTCTTGGAAAACAGACATGAAAATAGACTCATACTTTTAAGAACCCCCCTGCAAAAATAAAATAAATATATCACATTGAAGTAACAAATTTTACCCCTGCCCGGTCCTAAAACGCGTCGGGCCGTTTGCAACCGGCCCAGCGCGCTCTAGCCAAGCATAGTAGCAATTCAAAACTTCTTACCAATGCAATCAAAAAACTTATGCTAATCCGGGTGGGATCCGTGAACTTTTGACACCGTAGAAGACTGTCCATTGCCACCTGCCAACCCGCTGGAAAGAACTGGATGAAAGGCGGAGGAAACTTGTACCTGAAATTAAATCAAAAGTGAAATTTTTTGCACGTGTGATGTGAAACTGCGACCAGGCAGCTGTGCGTAAAATGAGAATACGAACAAAATATAAAACATCTGGAGTTAAAGTGTCAAGTTGAATGTATGGTTAAAAGGTGCAGGTTAAAAATGTGTACCGAAACCATTGAAGCTAAAATAGTAAAAGGCAATAGTACTAGGGATATAAAATACAAAATATAGAAATAGCTGGGATATGTGTACGTACATAAGTACGAAAGACTACATTTTAGAATTTTTAAAGAAGATTATTTAAATCAAATTGAAAAATAAATCCTATAAATTTTAATCAAACGAAAAGTAAAAAGAAAACGCTTTAAAGTATTTCTTTCAAAAAATATTTTGAAAAAGGACTTTCAATAAATTAACCGTGCCAAGCAAACGACATACTAATCATCGGGGGTTACCCCCTCTTTCGAAAATTAACTTGGGACAGGGAGGGTTGGACAAATAATCAGGAGTTGTTGGGGTTACTGGAGGGGTGTCTACCCCCTCTTTTGAAATTTCAAGATGCAGGCCTTCTTGTCGGACCCCGGACAGCAAGGGAGGTGGGGGCCGAACCCCCAAGGATGGAAGTATCCCCACATTTGTATACATCACCGCAGGCGCATCGGCACAAAAATTTGCTATGAATTCTGAGCGAATTTCGGCTGATGACAATAATGGGTGGTGTATTCCTTGCATGTTTACTTTATTAGTAGAGAATAACAAATCCCAGTGAAAACGTTTCATGAAATCGGTTCCTATTAAGATTTCACGAGAAAATTCAGGAACCATATGAAAAGACCACCCATATTCTTTACGCCCCACCGTGAAAATTATAAAAACTTTAGCAGAAAGTTTTAACGGCGTGTCGTTAGATGCCACTGCGGTGATGGGATCCGGTTTCTGAAATCGAACATTGGCGCCCCCCTTCAATATTCTCATAACTGTCCGGGGACTGATAATGGATATTGTTGCTCCGGAATCAATAATAGCCAAAATTTTAGTCCCCCCAGAGGTGACGACTATGGCTAGGATACTATCTGCTGCTACCGGTACTGGCTCGGATTCAATTTCGGTGGGCCCTCCCGGCGTTACTGCATCTGATGTCAGATCTTCCAGGTGAGGTTTTTCTGGCTCCTGTGGTGCCATTGGACTGACAGGTTCCTCAGTTTCTGTCCCTACAGAAACATATTCGGGCCGGTGCAGCAAGGGGCAGCCGCACCCCGAGTATGGGAGAAAACCCCGCGGTCCATGAGGGAGGTGATTGTCTTTCGACAAACGAAATAGAGTTGTATTCCGATTGATTTGGACAGAGGCACTTCAGTAAAGTTGACATTTCCTGCATTTGATTTAAGAGATCATGATAATATTGTTGCATAAAATCAAAAGCATCCCTTTGTATGGCTCACAAGGTAGTGAAATTATGAACCACTTTTGAAAAAATATTTGACAATTGGGCCTTTATCATAGTTAAATCAAAATGTTGAAAATTTGATGAACCAACTGACTCAGGCGGATCGGAGCCAAATACGGTAGGGTCCACCCCCCCTTTTGAAGCTTCGAAACCAGCCAGAGGAGCTGAAACCAGCAGGAGCTGAAACCCGGAATCCGAGGCTCGTACAAAATTTTGAGAGAGTTCCGGAACACCTGCATTTTGCATATGTACTGTACGTTGGTATGGGGCCGGGGTTGCAGTGGCCGGAGCTGAAATTGGCCTTGGCTGAGAATTTTGTCCTCCGACATAGCCACCCTGATTTCCCAAGTTTGATGGGGCGGAAGGACCGGAGCAGGAGCAGAGAATTGAACTGGGGACGGGTTGGGAGTTAGGGGGGGCGTACCGTGGCAAAGGAGGAACCGGGGCATAATTTATGGGGTGGTATTGCTGCTGGTATACCGGTTGTCCAGAATATTGAATAGGATATGCATTTGCTGAATGGGTCACATGATCAACCCTCTCAGGTGGGGGACGGTTTTTATAATTTGGGGGGCCTTTGAGGGGTATCGTTCCCAACAATTTTCCGGTGCGTGACCGCTTTTTTTACAGTATTTGCAAGGAGGCTTTTTCTGTTTTTCTTCGTCCCACTTACTTAAGGCTTCCTGGATATGTTGCTCAAACCAGTCTTTTAATTCACGGAAGCCCAGGCGAGCGGCTGCCACCTCCAAATTAGACTGGGAAGTAGAATCTGATCTTTTTGAGGACTGGCTTTTTGTGTCGGTGCCCCCATCTTCGACGTAATAGACTGGCAGGTCATAGGAGAGAGTGTCTCCCTCCGGTGGGCGGGCCTCCCGAGACTCTAAACGATCAATGATACGACGAACATCTTGCATAGTGGGACGCTGATGTAAAAAAAGAGAAGCTAAAGCAGAAGCAAATTTATCGTGCACCCCGGCAAAAAGTTGCTGAACACATTCTTGTTCACGCTCCTCCTGTGTGTCCCACAGGTCGAGGGCCATCGCTTGTAATTCAGAAATATAATGGCGAACCGATTCGTTGTGATGCTGCTTTCGGTGTGCAAAAGCCCGAAAGCCGCTCCCGCTGTGGAATATTCCCTTGATTTTATCCAAAATTATACGAAAGTGTGTGCTAACTTTATGCAACTCAATCTAAATTACACTTGTGTGTAAAGTCCAAGGCAGGACTAGCTAATCTTTCTTTTCTTTTCAAAATTGGGCGCGCGATCATTCAGTCTTGACTTGGGATGTCTCATGTGCGGCGGTTTTCTTCTTGTTGCTCTATGCCACCGCCTTTGTCATTTTCCGGCTTCTTTCTCTAGTTGGATCGGGGGGTTTGATTGGTCCCCTTCTGGGTTTGTTTAGCTGGTTTTGTTCTTTTGTTTAAGCTTGGTGTTTGTCCCGGCAATTTTGTGTGAAACTTCTGAAACAACTTCTGTGAAAATATTTAAAATTTCGTTGTATTCTCTGTGAAAAGATTATCTGAACTGTAATTTCGTCTTGAACTTTGTATCCTTTTGTGAAAGTTATGTTTTGGAATTTCGTTTAATCTTGCATTTTCTTCGTGTAAAGTAAATTCGTGCAAAATTAGGGCTGTGTCGTCTATATCTAGTAGGTTAGCGATTAAGTAGGGAATGATCAGACATGTTACACACTCATCTACGAACCTTTAACCTTTATTGAAATCAAAATTATTTATTGAGAATTTTATAATTCGACAAACTAGGCGACCGTTACACTCTGAGTAAATATGTCTGATTCTTCCCCCCGGCTTACTCGCTACCTCAAAAAATTACGTGACGGCACTGCCCGACTTTTTTCTGAATTACCTACCGGGCAAGCACCCGAAATTTCTGATAGATTTTTAAATCAACAATTTTCCCAAAAACGCCGGTCCACCAATTTGGGGGAAACTGAGTTGGGGGGTTCAACACCCCCCCAAATTTCTGGGGGTGCTGGGGTATCTGTACGGTTGTCAGTAGGGGAGGTGGGGGGACAGAGTCTCCCCCAAAATTTTCAAAATTTTTCCCAAAATTCCAAGAATTCCCCCCGGAATCCTTCCGATCTCCCCCAAAATTTTGCTCATCTCCCCCAAACTCTTGGGGCTGTTGGGGGTTTAGACAATGTTTTGGGTGTGCCTAGTTGTACCTCAGTGGACGTGTTGGGGGGACCAAATCCCCCCAAAATTCGCAAAATCTCCCCCAAAACCCTATGAATTCCCCCCAAAATTTCCAGAACCCCCTCAAAATTCTCAAACTCTCCCCCAAAATTCATCAAATTCCCCCAGAATTTTTTAAATAATCCACCGCAGTTCAGTTTACAGATTCCCCAATCTGCACCTCCCCAGGTTATAATTACGTCGCCTCCCCCAAATTCTGATTCTGATCAATTGCAGGGGGAGCTCCCCCACCACAGGTGGGCAAGGGGGGGGGGAAAGGGGGGAATTTCTCTCCCTCGGCGAAGTCGCCCACAAGGGGTCGCAAAATTGCTCCCACAAGGGGTAAGAAAATTGGCCACAAGGGGTAAGAAAATTGCCCAAAAAATAGGTTTTATGACTAAAATTTCCAAACCTTTTCCAGCTTCGCCGGAATTTTTCACTTAAAATTACTATTTTTAGCTAAAAAACGTCCAAAAAACGTGTTTTAGTTTAAAAATTGCTGTTTTTTCCTAAAAATAGGCTAAAATAGCTTAAAAATCGCTTTCAAAAGTACCCCTAAGAAAAATCGCTCTCAGAAGGGGGACCCAAATTTGCTTCCACAAGGGTCAGTGAAATTTGACCTCCCGTTCAGGTATGCTTGTTGCTCGCCTGTAAAGGTTGCTTTTGCTTCAGACTACGAAAATTTGTTTATTATTATTGTGAAGTCAGCATATGTGTAATCAGAAATTGAACGTTTTCGTCAGAAATTGGAGAGGAGAAATCCGCCGCACGTAGCCCAAATATATGTACATAAGTCTGCCCACAGATACATAATTTCAGCCTGAGCTGAGTCTGAGTCAAAAGTAGAATGAACATATCGATATCTGAGAATCCAGGTTAGAAAGGTGAGAAAACTTAAAATAAGGTTAGTCAGACATCCATTTACCTGAGATAAGGAAGAGTAAGAATCCATGGGATTGAAATCCTGCGTGGATTGGAATCCTGCGTCCAAAAAGTGGTGTTCGAATTAGAAATGTTTAAAATCTCCATTCAAACATTAATTTTTTCGAGTACATATGGAAAAATTTTAAGTGATTGTATAAACAAAAGATACCGCAAATACCCGCGCGAGTAGTGCGAGTACTGGCTGATTTTCTACTACCCATCGGTAGCCGAGAGTACCTGCGGTCCACTTCCAGCTCTGTTCCTAAACTTTAGCTTATATCTGAATTCAGACTTTTCGTGCACAGCGCTATAACCAGAAACCCGTCGTCCCTCACCTTCGCATTCATCTTTTGCAGTCATTGCAGATGGTCGACCACTTCCTCAAATACTCCTTTTACCTGGGAAAGCTCAGCCAACTTCAATACTTCTGTCACTGGAGTAAATTCGACTTTGGATTATAGAAGATGTCAGAGGTTTGATAAGTTGTAATCAAATGTCAGTTAGTTGCCAGCGCTGGCTAAGTGCTAAATATATAGATGTTTAAGCTGCCCCTTAAAAGGTAAAGTTTCCAATACGCTATCCATTACGTCCCACTGCGTTCAAAATAATCCCGAACCTGACTAATTCACATAGTGGTCGGAAATACTAAAGACTGGCAGAAATTCTCCCGGACATGAATTAGTATTATTTGCTTCATCTACCCACTCGTTCTTTTCACAGTAAACTTTAGGGGGACTACAAACGGTTTTTGGCCGGCTTTTTCAGAGAGATCTACTGTTGGCATATTAGCTAACATATATTATATAATGTAAAATACTGCGTAGTGGGCATAATTATATTTAACACACATTGATTCTGGCAGATCGTAAAAAGTGCAAATTTTGGGTGCTCGAAATGGGTTTTTCAAAAACCTCATTTCAGCTCAGACGAATTAACGATCTGGCAATTAGGAAGGGAGGATCCAAGACCTCCCTCAACTTAGCAGCCCCACTTTTTGAGTCAGTGCTCAAACTGATTGAGACAGTTAGTTTGTACTGAGGATTAAATGAGACAAGAGTTATTTTAATTGAGACAGCAATTATTAATTAGCAATGTCTAAAACATTTGTGGGACTGCTAAGTTGAGATGTGCAGTCCCACATTTGAGTCACGCCTTTAAATTTAACCAGTATTTGAGGTATAAATAGTAACAAATGAGACACGCACTAATAACTTTATAAATAACAGTAGTTATTATATATTCCAGAAACAACTAAAAATATTAATTGTTTGGACGGTCATTGTTTTGTAGCTATAGATTGGCTCGCCGCTTAGAGGACGGGGGAATTAACCAGTTCGTTTTAAATCTTAAAAGAGGTGTGGGCACATATAGATGTGTTATGGTGGGGGGGAGGAGGCAGGAGGGGGGGGGAGTGGACCACTCCTTCCCCACTCCCAAATGGACATGGCCACGACCCCCCATATTAAAAAATTTTGGCTACCCCTACCCCCAAATTGGCCTTTCGGCGACCCTCCCTCGTGAAAATTTTCAAACCCTCTACCTAAACTTTTGAAAAATTTTATCCAAAACACTTATAGTTAGCGATAATTACTAAAATTTGCTTAATTAGCGCTTAGACCGCTAAAAATAGCTGAAAATTGAAAAATTTGTTCACTTTTTGGCCGAAAAACCGATTTCTCCTCGACCCCTTCCTCAAATTTTTCTTACCCCCCCTACTTTTTTTCAAGCCCCCACCCCCCCTTTTTTCCAGCCACAGCTATGAATGTGGCTGTTGAAAGTTTCAGGATAGCGGGGGGAGTGCATGGGCGACGACTTCCCCCCAACACCACCGAAGTTTCTAATTCTGCACCCTCCATGGCCCCCCACTTTCATCCCCCCACTTTTCGGCAAGCCCCCCCCCACGATTTCTGAGGGTCGCGCAAAAGTGCCGTAAAATCAAGTTTTGGAGGTCAAATTTTCAAACATTTTCAGAATTTTAACTTATTTATGGACTTATAAGTTAATTTTAGGTATTAAAAACAGCGATTTTTTGTGGTTTTAGCTAAATGCTATATAAGTTTTCGCTAAAAAGTTTGGTATTTTATAAATACCTTGGACTCACCCCCCTCCCCCACTTTTCGGAAGCCCCCCAATTTCAAAACCCTAAAACAATGCCTGTACACATGTGTTATACAAGAATAAAAATGCTCCAGTGGAGAGATGAAAAATGCAATATGGGTGACATTAGGTTGCAAATGGACAGAGGACTAGGTTTTAAAACGTTAATATGGGAGAGGCAGGTTGTAAATGCCAGATGGACTAGGTTAATAGCGCACTAATATGGACCAGCTTCGCTGAACAACCCATATTCGCGAAAACTGTCCAGAGTTTTTATCGGCTGCTGCTTGCTGTTGCTATTGGCAGTTCTTCGGAAAATTCTAAGATTTGTCAGCATGGCCTGCAAGTATAATGTGGTCGTGCTCCTTATTATACAACTTAATAATACACGTACATAATGTCAACTGCTTTTCACATCAACTTAAAACAAGATTCTGAGCTGACAGTGTAGAAAATACACCTTGAGCATCTTTCTACCAGAACTGCATTGATTATTTGGAATAAGCTCTAATATTTCAAAATCGTCCTGCTTGCTTTGAAAGCTGAAGAATGTAGATCTTACTCGTATGTCATGTGGAGTGGAGCATGAGTGACCGCGAATATGGGTTGTTCAGCGAAGCTGGTCCATATTAGTGCGCTATTAACCTAGTCCTCCTGGCATTTACAACCTGCCTCTCCCATATTAAATATAAATATAAAGAAATACAGACTAGGGGCAGCCTCTCCACAGACGAACATCGACAACACTGAACTCATGTATCAGATCTAGCTGATCAAAGTAGCTAACAGACTAAAGACGGTACACAAACAGAAACCATTAATTTTAGTGTTTGTTTTTAAGATTAAGTTGCAACACTTGTTTTTAGTTGATTCTCAACACTTACAAGTTTGATGAAAACTTTGTGAGGATCTTAAAGAAAGCCAGTGAGTAATAATTGCTCGGCAATTATTACTAACAATAAAGATTAATTAAGCAAACTAAACACACGACTAATTAAGGATTACAAAATTAGAGGAAGCCGGCCATTCCTCTTGAAAAAACTGCTTGATAATTAAATGATTAGAGGTAATATCAACTCATGGTTTTAGAAATTAATTTAAAGAAACCTATACAATTGGTTGCTAGACAACAACACATGCTAGACAACAAAAATATGGTCAAACGGCCTATCATGCTAGGTAAAATAAAGTTTGGCCATAAGGCCGGAAATGTAAGAAAGGTGGGGCTCAAGGGCCCAAAAATGCATATAAAAAGTTGGCCCGAAGGCTAAAATACACAGATATAAAACTTTTAGCCCAAGGCCACAATAAAATCCTAATTTGTTATCCTAATTGGCAGATCTAGGCCGGACATAAAAGGTCCGTAAGGCCGCTCAAGTTGTAGTGTTCGGGTTTGTATTGCTCAATTTTCCTCTCTGGCCCGAGGGCCAGAGAGATCCCTAATTTTTTGTATGAAAATGGGGCTGTGTACTGCTATTTTTCACGTGTCACACCAGTGACACGAGAAGCAGTACACAGGGGGAAGGGGACATTTTAAGCTTTCGGCCGTACCTAGACGAACACTGACTGGGATTTTGGAAATTGGGAGCGAGCGACAGCTCACTGACAGCTCGCTGGCGTTTGGTAATTAGCGCAGAACCTTTGAGTTTGGTGGAAAGCTTCTAGAAGTTTCTAGAAACTTCTAGAAGTTTCCTATCTTTTACACATAAAGCTCCAGGCTAGTTTTGGCCTGGAGTTCAGTTGGGGGCTCAGATTAATGATAATGGCGAAATATTGCCTCCAACTGACCAACTTTTTGATAAATTTCGGGGACGAAACTTGGGCAAATTTTATAAAATTTTAGGTTTACACGTACCAAAGGGACAAATAATTAAAACGTGACTTTAACTTGCCCAAAAATTGACGAAAGGATGCGAAATTTAAGCCATTCTGAGCCTAAATGAAATGGACAAACCCTGGATGGGTTAATTTGAACGAAATAAATTCCTTGTTTTGATTAATAATTAATCATTATTCCCTTGTTTTCAGGCCCATCACTTTTAAATTTAACTTAAACTTTTGGCCGAAAACAAGGGACGCTACCCACTAGTCTTAGCAACAATTGCTTCTTGTTGCTGGAAACTCCTTGTCCTCACTTGACCGAGGACAAGAGAGCAAAAGAGACAAAAAATTGGAGATATAACAATTCCTACGTATTTTCTAACTAAATAAAAGTTATACTAACAGATTCTACGTACCTAACTACTTAAGTTTGATTTCTTTTCTTTTACTTTAATTTATTTTTGGGACAATTAAGCCCCCTCCAATCCATTGAAATTGGGAAAAAGTGTGTACTAACTCTCCTTTGGAGAGGCAATTTTTCTGCTGGACTAAGGCCAGCCTAAAGTTCAGGTGAGGACAGCCTCACGTGTAGGGAGGGATGAATGGCCGTACTAGTAAAGGCTTACTACTACGGTGTCTGGAAGTCAGACAGCTTCCCAGACAATGGGGCTGGATTTAACACACAGGTTGTTTAAGTCCTAAGTTAGAACAAACCTTTTAAAGCGACGAAATAGAATACGAAATACATTTTCACTAAAACATTTTCGATCATAACTTTCCCAATTTTTGCAGTTAGAAAATAAAATTTCGATTTTCTGAATCAGTGAAGAATTGCCTTTCGATTGAGCCTAAGTTATGTTTCCATGTAAAATTTCAACTATTACGTAATTATTACCTAATTACCACTAATTAACCTTAATTAACACTAATTAACCATTATTATCACTAATTTGACCTAACTAACGTAAAAAGATGAAGAAATGACACTGAATAACATGGAATAAGACTCTCTACGTATTACTTAGCTAAATATTACTGCTAGTTAATACTAATTCTGCATAATAGCTACTTTATATTAATGAACCATCTTCACATGATTACAATGGTTAATAAACTGAAATAGTTGCTTGTTGTTAAAGGGAAATTAAACTTTTTCTTCGACCACATTAAGACTTTTCTCTTTTATCTTTAGGTATAAGGTATTTACTGCTTATAAAAGGGATAGTAAGGTTCTAGTGAAAAGGCACTAGCTTTTCATAAGCGAAAAACACTAGGGGATTTCTATTATTAACTGCTTAGAACAAGGATAATAAGATTATAATGAAAAGGCACCAGCTTTTCATAAGGGAAAAACGCCAAGGGATTTCTACTACTGATTACTTAATTAACTAATATGTGTGTTGATTTGTAATATTCCTTTCCCAATGTTAGTGGCACTCCTGACCCTATAATGTGGGTTTAACTAATCTTCCTTTTGTTTTATGATTAATTTAGTATATTTTAGAGATTAGCTTAGATTACGTTTAATGTTTTCTAGCGGCACTTAGCTTAGTTACGACCTAGTCCTGCACGATTAGCTAAGCTTGGTATGGTTGGCTTGACTACTGGCAGCGCCTTGACAAGCTTTAGAACGAAGGGGCGGATGTTCGTTTTGGCATTTGATACTCTTGCAAGCACAGACAAAAGGCCCAGCGCAATATAAAAATTCCGACAAGAAATCTGCGAAGCATCTAGTCGTTATTTTGTCTTATTTCGTCGTTATTTTAGACTACAAAATATGTCTAATTCATGAACGAATAGCCGCATCAATTAGCGAAAGGAAGGCATCTTGGCCTAGGCAATTAACCTGATGAAGTTATAAAATGAAACGGTAGCAACTAGTACGACCAAAAAATGTGTGTACAGGCTTCGACCGTTTATAGCAGACTAACGTTTGGAGCAAACATTAACAATGTATCAGAGTTGGACATGGACACATTTTTTGCGACCGCGACCGCCCCGCGACCGCAGACCTCGTGACCGCGACCGCCCACGTCCGCGACAGCAGCCCGCAGGCTAATTCTGTGACCGCAAAAGTTTGAGTTATTAATCTACAATTCTATGCAAAAAATCCAATTTTCTCATATTTTTCCTATTCCAGGCCACCTAATCCCGGCGGTCCCGACAGCCCCGGTAAGCCCGGCAGTCCGGCGGTCCGGTGAAGACCCGACATGCATAAAACAGTGTCAAACAGTAGTTAGTGCTATTTATTACAACTGAAACAACTCCTGGAAGCTTAAATTTGGCTTTCTAATGAAGATAATTTGAAAAACATGAAGTTGAAATATGTACAACAAAAAATTGACCGGGCCTCATCGAGCCCAACTGAGCCTGGCCGGTACCCAAAGGTTATTTTAGTGCTTTTGCTTCTCCTTGTTTTTTACAAATCATCGAACTTGTGAAACAGATTATTAAGGATGTACCCATTTACAAGTCTTATTTTTAATTTAATTTTAATCTAGCCTTACTCATGTTAATCTGATTTTCTATTTCAATCATATCGAAGATTATAGATTTTCCTTTGAAATTAATTTTGTAAAGCTTACAAAAAGGTTAAAATACGTATACCCTGTTTTTAATATTTTTGCATTTTCCATTATATAATCAATTGTGTTGTCAGCTTACCGTAATGAGTCGAACGTTCTTTAGTCTGATAAAAAGCTTAATAAGTGAGTACAATGTTAATAAGCTAAGGTAGATCTGACATTGCATTTTGCAAGCTTGACCAGACATGACAAGTGATTGCCTAAAGTCGTAGCCAGCTTTAGTCTAATTACCCCTCCACAATTCTGTACCTCCCAAACCAATAAATAATTTATACTATCGTCAGAGACAAATAATAACAAGCTAGCTAAAAGCCAAAAGGGTAATGCCTAAAGTGACAAATTATGTAACGAATCCAAAATGAATACTGGCACACGATGCGAATATTTGCACCAATGCTTTATTTTTAAAACCCAAAACGTAAACGGGATAAATTAATAATATCCTGATATTTTAATTTCTCTCTATTTGAAGAATCCTTCAATGCTTCTCTTTGTTCGAGGAAACCAACCGATTCGCCTTGTTCAGGGAAACAGAACTACTCGTTTTTCCCCTCCCTTTCCCACGACGCCGGGATTTAGGCCAAAACGTTTAACAGCTGTGGCAGCATTTCGCTTCCCTCTACCGCCGAGCCTAGGAGAGGTGAAACCAAACCTTTTCCGAAATCCATAACTTGCTGGATTGAATTGTCTCTTCTTTCTACCAATGCCGCCAGCTATAATGTCGGGACGAAGTTGACGCTTCGTTCTCTTTCCTGCGCCAAGGATCGCTGGACTAAGTCCGCTTCTTTTGACTCGACGTGGAAACCATCCAATTCGTTTATCCAGCCGCTTTGCCATGGTGGTCGGACTTAGGCCAAAGCGTTTCACAGCTGAGGCTGCACTTCTCTTCCCGGCACCACCAAGAATAGCTGGGCTCAAACCGAATCGTTTCCGAAATCCATAGCTCGTTGGATTGAACTGCCTCTTGTTTCTACCAATAGGACCTATCAAGATGTGGGGAGACAGTTGGCGTTTCCTTCGCTTTCCTGCGCCTTGGATTGCTGGACTGAGTCCAAAACGCTTGGTTAAGTAAATAAATACTGGTTCGCTATCAGGTCGCTTGTCAATGGTAGAATATCGCACATCTCGAACACACCTAAATATGTTTAACATTTAACACTTGTAGTTCATGTGTGATAAAGTCATCCGATGAGCTGTTATTTGTCGGTGGTAGGTAGTCGCCTAGGTAGTCGATTCGTTTGTCGTTGAGTTCGTTTGCTTCATTGATATTTCCGACTTTGTATTGAGTTTGCGAATCTGCGAAATCTGCGAATATAAATTTAAATTTTCGAGGATATTATTGCTTACTAACCTACCAGAGTGAATAACTACCGCACCGATTTCTATCCCCTAGACAGAAATTTAGTTTGCTCTTTTGATGGCATTGTCTGCTGTGGCTGTCCAATTTAGAACAGGAAAACAAAAGCATTGACTGTTGTCAGAGTTTATACGAGTGTTTGGATTGGCCTAAAATTGTCTCGTTTGACTTGGCCGTCTAATTTTTCGACGGCGCTGGGGCCAATGTTATCAAAGACGGGTTGAGTTCAAGCCGAGTTGAACCCATTTTTGGGTTCAACCCTAATATTTCGGGTTGGCTAAACCCCAATGCTCAACCCTATGTTATCAAACTTTTTTGGGGTTGGGTTAGATTAACCCGGGTTGAGCTGTTTCAACCCCGATTTCAACCCAGTTTTCGACCCCATTTTGAAATTTGAACACTGGTTTCCCAAGGCAGCTTAGACTGAAGAAGACACAGATTGCAATGCATTTCTCCTAGAAACTGCAGCTGACGATCAACAATTATTTCTACGCCAAATTATCATCAATGGCAATAATGTAAGAAATATTGATGGTAACAAAAAAGCAAAGAAAAAATTAAACATTTTGCTTAAGAAAAGTTTGGGGTTAACGTTGTTTTCAGTTTATTATTGGTGATATGTGGTATTTTAAACGTTTATAAAATATGGACGTGTTAACTTTAATTAAATGTAAATTGATTGATAATAAGCAAAATAAACAAAATAAGATTGATAAAACGAAACGAGATCTTTGCTCTTTGTTATTTCAACCCGGGTTGAAATCTCAACCCTGCTCACTGAGGAGGGTTGAGAATCAGCTATTTCAACCCGAAAACCAACCCAAATTTTGAACCCGAATTCAATGGTAACCGTGGGTTGAAACTCAACCCGCATTTCAACCCCAACCCTGTTAGTTCAACCCGGGTTTATTCAACCATGTTTTGATAACATTGGGTCGATGTTTTCAACCCCAATCTCAACCCGGGTTGAGGTTTCAACTGGAGTTGAGATGCTTGATAACATCTGTCCCTGGTTGGCTCTTTTATCTTAACTTAACAGCTTTTATCTTAAACGACTTGCACAAGGTTCTGGTCCATAATGACAATACATATTGCAAGGGTAACTTACCAGTGATTTTCAGTATCACAGTATTCACCTCGCTGACAGACAGAATCGTCAATGCAAAACGCATTGATCGCTGAATACGTCAGCCCCAGGAACAGTGTTAGGTTGACCAAAATCTGAAAATTACTATTTGCCACAATAAACTCTAGACACAGATCTATCCATTCCTCTTATAGCTAGGGCTATTCTCTTTTAAAGGGGGGGGCAGGGGTTTGCACAACACTTTTTTTAGAAAGAGCTAATTTCGCATGCAAGTAGGTAACATAGTTAAAAAGTTAATATAAGGCATTGATCTATCCCTTGACATCCGAGCTGTGGAGGGTCATAAACGGAAAATTTTTGTTCATTTTTCAAATTTTAGATTGGTATTTCGGAGGCTCTGATTTTTTCGGAGAAAGCTACAGACCTAAAGTTTTCCACACACTTTTCGATAGGCTCAGGTAATTTACACACAAAATGGTAGCACACAGTAACTTCCCGATCGGGAGTTCTGCAGTCGCAAAATTTCAATATTGTGAATTTTTCACTAGGTGACGTGCCGCAGATTCGAGCCTAATCCTCAAAAGTGCTCCTAAATTCTGAAATTTTTACAGAATATAGCCAGGATATATGGTTAAATATGTGCCAAGTTTGGCGGGTTTTGGTTTTGTTATGGTTTTTTAATGACTACTTAGTTATGTGGCTGACAGCGAAAAATTCTCAAAATCGGCATGTATGTAGCTAAACTTTGATGGATTTTATCTCATAGTAGAAGCAATATCGTGACTTGGTGCAATTAGAAAAGCTACTTAGAATGATAAGACCAATCGATTGAGTACTTTTCTGTATTAATTCGGTATTTTCGAAAATTTCCCATTTTTGGCGGGAAGCCAATTTTGCGTCTCTGACAGCAAACACTTATCAAAATCTTGCACTACTTTTAACTACTGTGGTCGACACGCTTCAAACTTTGCACACATATTTATAGTATTAAGAGACATCAGAGTGCGAAATTTGAGCCCAATCGGATGCTTGCAGCGGATTAGGTCTCAAACGAAATATGTCAATCGCCATAATTAGGGGAAAGGATGCATGGTAAATGTCGTGCTGCACCTGCGTTGACTCAGCCAATTTTGAAGTTGTCTAGTAGTCCTAGTCTAATAGCCATAGTTTCTTTATCTTCGCAAGAAATTTCTAGACATTGTCTCTTAGCAGTATGGAGAAAAAGCGAAAAACTTCGACCACCCCCATGCACGAAAAAGCCGTAGGTCAGCAACTTTGCGAGGCAGCTCTGAACGCTGTGAAAAGCGAGAAGCATCGAAATGTATAGCCACCTTAAACAAAACAATGTTGGTGTCATCCGACGCACCCTGCAAGCATGTGTAGAAAAGCTATTATAAAGTGTCATTAACAAAAGTTTAAGTGAACAACCTTGAGAAATGGTTTCAGTGACACAGTTATGGGTTTCGCACTTTTAATTCCGCGGAAAGTGCAGAATTATTTCGAGAAAGTTGGCTAAAAAATCTCGGCTAGATTTTACAATTCGTTTTGAAACATGTGCCGAAAGTTAACAATCAATCACAAGGTTTGACTCGAAATACATATTTTTTAACTTTCTCGAAAACCTTGAAAATTGTCTCGATACTTACACAACATTTCTAGAAGAAATGCAGAAAACAAATATATATATATATATATATATATATATATATATAATATATAACATAATAATATAATATATATAAGATCATCCTATAATAAATCTCGAAATATTTTGCAAAAGCCTCAAAAAAATAGAAAGGTCACGAAAGCTGAAATGCTTCTGGAAGAAATGTATCCAAATATGCAAAAAATGTCTCGAAATATTTTAAAGCAAATACCCTTTCGATGGATGTTCTGCACTTTCCGAGGAGTTAAATGTGACAGACCCATTAATTTGAAGAGAATTCCTGGGTGTTTGCAAATCCAAAACAAACACTAAACATCATTGAAACAGTGGACTCGCATTCATAAGCTATCTTCTTTTAAAAATGAAGTTTTTAATTTGTCTTGAATTTCACTTGAATAAAAATCAATAAGCATGGGCCTTAAGCATTCTTCTAGTCGTATAGAATCCAGCACTTACCATCATGGGCGTCCAATGCAAATTCAACGAAACTTGTTTTGAGAAAATCTTCTTATAGCTGGCTTCTAAGCATTTTGTGAACATTATCTGCTTCAAACACATTGCACAAATACCTACTTCAAAGGGGGCGAGAACCTTCACAATTAAGCATGGCAAATACACCTCAATTAAGTTCCTTGATTTAGTAGATGTCAAGGCACTTAACTATTCAATCATTTGAGCGAGCTATCGTTCAAATTTAAGTTTTCAGCAATTTGGAGGAAACTCCTTCAGTACTGGCAAAGTGATTTACCTCTATGATACATGTGTAATGAAGTGGGTAGGATCGGGAATCGGGCCAGCACTCGTTGTCCAAATCTTCTGACAGCCTGCATGTCTATTGGTTGAGATGGGAAGTAAGACTCATCTTCCTCTTGGACTGTGGTGGTTTTGCTTGTCGGGGAGATAGATACTTCTTGTGGCTTAATCCTTTCTTCGTCTGATTCAGGAGAAGATTCTTCCTTAAGGGGGATCATCTTAGGATGTTCGTGGGATTCAGGATAGGGTGCACTTGCTCTGACCAGCAAGGCATCTGTTGTACCAGTGGATAAATCTTCATTTGTGAGCAGCTCCAGATCTTGAGAAGTCAAATCGTCCGAATCATCCAATTCTATACCGCTATCACTGAATTCCACAGTTTGAACGGCAACTGAGTGCACGGTTGGGGCTGAAAAGAAATTTGCACAAGAGGGACAAACCCGTTTCGGTTTACGTGGTGGCAACATGGGAAGGATGATCAATCGATAAGCAAAACTGCTTATAGAAGACAAATAGGGTATTAGGACCATCATAATCATAATGATGTGGATCCAGACCACGAGGAACAGGGGGTTTCTATTGGATGAAACCTGCAAATCAGTTTCGTGACAGGTTTCAGGAGTCACTTGATCGACACAAAGAGTTGAGGATAGGCTGGTTTCCATGGGGTCACTGATAGATGTCCTCACTGAGATAGGTAGGAAAGGTTCCTGACTGGAAAAGGGAGAAATGGTTCCTCACTGGGGGCTCCAAAAACTGTATTTACCGTGTAATGAAGTGGGTAGGATCGGGGCTCCAAATTCCGCAACAGTCTATCACGACTGACTCTGGGTATCAACCACTTCGAGTACACGGAAGGTCGACTCGTTTATCGGTGAGGATAAACTTAGGCACAGGATCTTCGGAAGGTGATTTGTCCAGAACCAAAGATTCCTTGCGGTCAACCTGGATGGGGTCTAGGCGTGAGTTCGTTTGAAGAGGGTAGGGATCCAAGGGATATCAATAGCAAGCGGGGTCGACACTTGCTGTTTCTGGATAGATGAATCAGGTCTGTATCAAAGAACACTGATTGAGAATCTTGATTGCCAAATCAAGATTCCGGAATGATGATGGTGAGGTCTTTGTAGGGACCAAGGGTTCAATTTAGTCACTTACTTGTATTGGGGCTCTGATTCCAGACGTGAGCTGATCCGTATACCCTAATTGATTGATTCAGTGATAGGGCACAACAGTTTAATAATGATAGTGATAATAGTAATAACAATAATAATGACAATGGAAAGAGTTATTACAATGCGTACACGACATAAGACAAACCACGAACTGTATGCTATAGAACAATTAGGCAGACAATATGTAGTTTGCCAGAGTTGCCAGTACTTGGTTTACCCAAGGTATTAGTTGGTAATAGGGACAAGGTTTTGGTATCTAGACTCAGTTCTGCTATGTTCCTCTTTCTTTCCTTTCTGACTAGCTAACAACGTACTAAACCTAATTACTAAACTCTTTCGTGCGATCCCTATATGCTTGTGCTTGTGTTGCTAAGTTATGACTCTTTGTCCGTCCTCCTTACCAAGGACAATAAAATATTAATAAACAGAACAACTGAACAGTTTAAGTTAACTAAATTAAATGAGTTAGTAGTACAGGAATTCCGGTCTTTGGGTGAGCCCGAAATGCTAGTAACAATAGCACTTTCGGATGCTATACGGTCGCCAAGGGTCAAACACAAGGGGGGTCCGGTTGGGAGTTTCCTGGTCCGGTTATGGGATTAGTACGAGTTTACTTTAATTTAATCTTTTCTTTGGTTCTTCTACTTCCATTGACTACTACTACAGGATGAATGGCTTAAGCCAGAGACAGGGGGATAACAACCCCCATATCGATAATGAAAGGCAAAAGGATGAAACCCATTTTTTGTTTCGAATACAATGTTCAAGATTCAAGACTGCAAAAATGAATAAGATTCAAGTTTTGAAACGGTGAATGCGTTCCAAAGTTGGTTTTAGGTCCCACGATTGATCCGGGTAAACTCTGAATTTAGTCCCTGCCTTGAATTACCAATCGAGGCCCCCCACAAATCACTATTTCGCTAACACACTCTCAATTGATTGAAGCGAGATACCACAATTAATAATCAGGCTAGTTCCATCATCATGACTAAGGACTCCAGTTGGTTGAGATCCAGGGTACAGGTTTGGCAGGACAGGGCTTTCCAAACCTGAATCAAATGGGTTAAAACCAATTAGTGCATAATATAAACAGTGGGAATCGAACCCAACAATCATTACTCACTTAAAACGGCTTTCATCATTTTATCATGAAATCTTTAAATTTGAGCGAAAGAACTTGTTATTAAGCACTGAATTTACTAACTTTAAACGATCCTTCGTAGAATTTCAACTTTAATTTAGTGGTTAACTTTTCTTCCGTTCTGAGGCAGGAAATCTGGCGATTTCCTACCAAAATGACCAAAATTTCCATTACATGAAGAAAATATGCAAATTAAGTTTCAGGATGGACGAGACTCTCCAGATCTCGCATCCCAGTGATGAGATGGCTTTCCAACGAGATATGACTGGTAAAGTTTGTTTCATACTCCTTTTATGCTGATGGTCATGGCGGACAGTAAAGTGAAAGACTGTTCGCGAACTTGAGTCTTGTAGAATTTGATTAAACTTTGCATGGATTGACTTAGCTTGGGCCTGTTATGGTTCTTCAGAACATGATTCACTAATGTTTACTTTACTACATCTGCAGGCATTAAGACTGAAGTAGCCGCTGTGTTAAACTGTTGATTTTGGTATACATCAAAAACCAGTAATTTTGTTGGTAAGACGTACCAAATCTCATGAATAAGCTGAATTGAACATTTGCTTTACTGCAGTTGCCACTACAACATTTTGATTCGATTATGTGAAACTGCTTAATTATATATTATATATTTATTTGCGACCAGCCTACTGCGTGAGTCGAAGATTTGTCATACTGTAATTGCTAGCACAATATTCGAATTTGACTATATTAAATTTTGGGAGCAACCTAAAATTTAACCAGTGAGATGCCATTTGCCAAATGCCACGGAAATTCAAACTGCAATGTTGTCGTCTAGCCATTGCAGGCGTTTTTGATTCTGACTATGCCATTGTGTTTAATAATCGGGCGTGTCGAAACAATCGTCGGATTCAGACATATGTGATAAATGTTGACTGTTTTGGTGTAAACGAATTCAGAGTTTGCTGTTAGTGCACCAATGGGGCATGGTTGGTCCTCATTAGTGCCATAGGGCATTAGTATTCATTCACTGGATAATACTTCCATTTCATATCAATTGAAAACAGTCTCAATCTGCTTCCAATTATTCGGTTAAACTAACTTATCTATTAGCTGCTAGCTAACGAACACATTACAATAGGCGGCTGATTTCGCTAGATTACTACAACTTCTGGGCCATTATTGCGGCCTGCCCATTCTCGAGAGTGAGAAACTTACACAGGCAGCCGAGCACCAGGCTGTACAATGAGGTTTGATTCATATCTGAACATTTATTCATTCGATAAGTCAGACATACCAATCAATCGCGGTTAACCTCGAGACCTTATAAAATGGCGTTTCTAGGAGGAACCTTGTGCATAATCAGAAGTGATTCATTTACAGCCGAAATTTGGGCATTTCCAAAACCTCCTTGAGGAATTTACATGGGATGGCCCCGTTACGTAAATTTTAACGCATTCACACTCACAATTACAACCATTCGTACAAGCGACACATATTCCCTAATATCTAATCTAATAACTTTATCTATCTACGTCAGAGTATGCTTGTTCGTGCGTTTGTGGATCAGAAATTTGCGTCAAAAATTTGTTAACGTTAAAGTTTATGATTTTATGTGTTATTCATAACCTTGCAACTTTGTGAAGAAAATTTCACGTCCTTTGGTAACTTTGAATTTTAATAGAAATTTTAGAAAGCCATAAGTGAGTAATAATTGCAGAGCAATTATTACTAAAAACATAGTATGGTAAGGACAGCTATTCTAATTAACATTTAATTTAGGGGAAGTCGGCCATTCCCCGCAAAATGCTTAATTAATCAAGGTTTAAAAACATTCTTTGTTTTTTTTGAGTCTATTATTTCTTAGGAGCCGACCTACTGCTGAGAACAAGAACAATTATAAAACAGTGGTTTTAACTCAAACTGCGTTGGGTTTAAGATCATGGCCGGCAATCCCTGATTGCCGGCTGTGGGGGATATTTTATCAGAAACCGCTCACAAAATTTGAGGTCCTAATCAAAAGCACCTCCTTATAATTTAAGCTGAGGATTGGGTCCCCTGTTAAATCCCTGAATTTGTGAAAATCCTATTTTTGGAAAATCATGGGCATAAAGCCCCAAAACAGTGAAAAGGCCTCTTGGCCACTGCCTTGATAATTATCCTGAAAATTGGCCAGAAGGCCGAAAAATGTAAAATATGGCCATTAGGCCCAAAATATTGAGAAAAAGGTGGGGCTCAAGGGCCCAAAATTGAATATTAAAAAATGGTCCATGGGCCTCTGAAAATACAAAAAATATGGCCTGAAGGCCCCAATTACTGCATAATAAAAAGTGGCCCGAAGGCCTCCAAAATACAATAAACATTTGCCAAAAAAGGCCTGAATATGATAAAAAATTGACCGGGCATACCACACCCATTTGGCCCCTAACATTGAGTGTTCGTGTTAAAAAATCTCAATTTCTTTTCTCTGACCAGTGTGGGTCAGAGAAAAGTCCCTAAGCGTCCTAACCAGGGAGGGTGCGTTCGAATCCCCATGCAATAACAATTGCACTGGAGACGCACCTAAGGGAGGGGAAAAGCAGCCTACTTCGGCTGCAACTCAACGAACACTGATTGAGAATCAAAGTTTTGGGCCGAGCTGACAGTTTTGCTGACAGCTCGGTGACAGGTCATTAACGAAAGTTGGAGGTAGCTTTCCCTTTGATTTTAAAGGTAAAGCTTCTAGA
>JASAND010029263.1:0-17161 GCA_030248195.1 Trissonchulus latispiculum | reverse complement strand
TAATCATGCACTAATCTGGCAGTGATCTGGCAGTAATCTGGCAGTAATCTGGTACTAATCATGCACTAATCTGGCACTAATCATGCACTAATCTGGCACTAATCATGCACTAATCTGGCAGTAATCTGGCAGTAATCTGGCAGTAATCTGGCAGTAATCTGGCAGTAATCATGCACTAATCTGGCAGTAATCTGGCAGTAATCTGGCAGTAATCTGGCAGTAATCATGCACTAATCTGGCAGTAATCCGGCAGTAATCTGGCAGTAATCTGGCAATAATCTGGTAGTAATCTGGCAGTAATCTGGCAGTAATCTGGCAGTAATCTGGCAGTAATCTGGCAGTAATCATGCACTAATCTGGCAGTAATCTGACAGTAATCTGACAGTAATCTGGCAGTAATCTGGCAGTAATCCGGCGCTAATCTTGCACTAATTTGGCAGTAATCTGGCAGTAATCTGGCAGTAATCTGGCAGTAGTCTTGCAGTAATCTGGAAGTAATCTGGCAGTAATCTGGCAGTAAATGGCAGTAAATAGGAAGTAATCTGGCAGTAATAATACAGTTATCTGGTACTAATCATGCACTAATCTTGCACTAATCAGGCACTAATCCGGCAGTAATCTGGCAGTAATCTGGCAGTAATCTGGCACTAATCATGCACTAATCTGGCAGTAATCTGGCAGTAATCTGGCAGTAATCTGGCAGTAATCTGGCAGTAATCTGGCAGTAAT
The DNA here is from genome assembly GCA_030248195.1 of Trissonchulus latispiculum. Lineage (NCBI taxonomy): Eukaryota > Metazoa > Nematoda > Enoplea > Enoplida > Ironidae > Trissonchulus > Trissonchulus latispiculum. The sequence continues at coordinate 16,432 of JASAND010029263.1, read as the reverse complement.
CTGGCAGTAATCTGGCAGTAATCTGGCAGTAATCTGGCACTAATCATGCACTAATCTGGCAGTAATCTGGCAGTAATCTGGCAGTAGTCTTAATCTGGTAGTAATCTGGCAGTAATCTGGCAGTAATCTGGCAGTAATCTAACGTAAAGCACTAATCTGGCAGTAATCTGAGTAATCTGACAGTAATCTGGCAGTAATCTGGCAGTAATCTGGCTCTAATCTTGCACTAATTTGGCAGTAATCTGGCAGTAATCTGGCAGTAATCTGGCAGTAGTCTTGCAGTAATCTGGAAGTAATCTGGCAGTAATCTGGCAGTATCTGCCAGTAATTTGGCAGTAATCTGGCAGTAATCTTACAGTTATCTGGTACTAATCATGCACTAATCTGGCACTAATCATGCACTAATCTGGCAGTAATCTGGCAGTAATCTGGCAGTAATCTGGCAGTAATCTGGCAGTAATCATGCACTAATCTGGCAGTAATCTTGCACTAATCTGGCAGTAATCATGCATTAATCTGGCAGTAATCATGCACTAATCTGGCAGTAATCTGGCAGTAATCTGGCAGTAATCTGGCAGTAATCATGCACTAATCTGGCAGTAATCTGGCAGTAATCTGGCAGTAATCTGGTAGTAATCTGGCAGTAATCTGGCAGTAATCTTACAGTAATCTGGTACTAATCATGCACTAATCTGGCACTAATCATGCACTAATCTGGCAGTAATCTGGCAGTAATCTGGCAGTAATCTGGCAGTAATCTGGCAGTAATCTGGCAGTAATCATGCACTAATCTGGCAGTGATCCGGCAGTAATCTGCCACTAATCTGGTACTAATCTTCCACTAATCTGCCACTAATCATGCACTAATCTGGCACTAATCATGCACTAATCTGGCAGTAATCTGGCAGTAATCATGCACTAATCTGGCAGTAATCTGGCAGTAATCATGCACTAATCTAGTACTAATCATGCACTAATCTGGCACTAATCATACACTAATCTGGTACTAATCATCACTAATCTGGCAGTAATCTTGTACTAATCATCACTAATCTGGCACTAATCATGCACTAATCATGCACTAATCTGGCAGTAATCTGGAGTAATCATGCACTAATCATGGCAGTAATCTGGCAGTAATCCTGGCAGTAATCTGGCAGTAATCATGCACTAATCTGGCAGTAATCTGGCAGTGATCTGGCAGTCATCTGCAATAATCAGGTAGATCTGGCAGTAATCTGGCAGTAATCTGACAGCAATAATCTGGCAGTGATCCACCTGGCAGTAATCTAGGCAATAATCTGGTAGTAATCTGGCCAGTAATCTGGCAGTAATCTTGCAGTAATCATGGCAGTAATCTGGCAGTAATCATGCACTAATCTGGCAGTAATCTGGCAGTAATCTGGCAGTAATCTGGCAGTAATCTGCAGTAATCTGGCAGTAATCTGGCAGTAATCTGCACTAATCATGCGTAATCTGGCAGTAATTGGCAGTAATTGGACGTAATCTGGCAGTAATCTGGCAGTATCGCCAGTATTGGTAATTGGATAATCTTACAGTAATCTGGCACTAATCTGGCACTAATCATGCACTAACGTTCCAGTAATCTGGCAGTAATCTGGCAGTAATCTGGCAGTAATCTGGCAGTAATCTGGCAGTAATCTGGCAGTAATCAGGCAGTAATCTGGCAGTAATCTGGCAGTAATCTGGCAGTAATCATGCACTAATCATGCAGTAATCTGGCAGTAATCTGGCAGTAATCATGCAGTAATCTGGAGTGCAGTAATTGGAGTAATTGGCATAATCTGGAGTAATCTGGCATAATCTGCAGTAATCTGGCATCATGCCTAATCTGGCACTAATCATATACTAATCTGGCAGTAATCATGCAGTAATCTGGCATAATCGGCACTAATCTGCACTAATCTGGCAGTAATCTGGCAGTAATCTGGCAGTAATCTGGCAGTAATCAGCAGTAATCTGGCAGTAATCTGGCAGTAATCTGGCAGTAATCCCTGGCAGTAATCTGGCAGTAATCTGGCAGTAATCTGGCAGTATCTGGCTGGGTAATCTGGCGTAATCTGGCAGTACTCTGGCAGTAATCTGGCAGTTATATCTGGTACATTAATCATGGCACTAATCTGGCAGTAATCATGCACTAATCTGGCAGTAATCAGGCAGTAATCTGGCAGTAATCTGGCAGTAATCTGGCAGTAATCAGCAGTAACTGGCATAATCATGCACTAATCTGGCAGTAATCATGCAGTAATCTGGCAGTAATCTGGCAGTAATCTGGCAGTAATCTGGCAGTAATCTGGCAGTAATCTGGCAGTAATCTGGCAGTAATCTGGCAGTAATCTGGCAGTAATCTGGCAGTAATCTGGCAGTAATCTGGCAGTAATCTTACAGTAATCTGGTACTAATCATGCACTAATCTGGCACTAATCATGCATGTGGCACTAATTGGCACTAATCCGGCAGTAATCAGGCAGTAATCTGGCAGTAATCTGGCAGTAATCTGGCAGTAATCATGCACTAATCATGCAGTAATCTGGCAGTAATCTGGCAGTAATCATGCACTAATCATGCAGTAATCTGGCAGTAATCTGGCAGTAATCATGCAGTAATCTGGCAGTAATCTGGCAGTAATCTGGCAGTAATCATGCAGTAATCTGGCAGTAATCTGGCAGTATTCTGGCAGTAAGCTGGCAGTAATCGTACTAATATGCAGTAATCTGGCAGTAATCATGCACTAATCATGCAGTAATCTGGCAGTAATCTGGCAGTAATCATGCACTAATCATGCAGTAATCTGGCAGTAATCTGGCAGTAATCATGCACTAATCATGCAGTAATCTGGCAGTAATCATGCAGTAATCTGGCAGTAATCTGGCAGTAATCTGGCAGTAATCTTGCAGTAATCTGGCAGTTATCTGGCAGTAATCTGGCAGTAATCTGGCAGTAATCTGGCAGTAATCAGGCAGTAATCTGGCAGTAAGCTGGCAGTAATCTGGCAGTAATCTGGCAGTAATCTGGCAGTAATCATGCACTAATCATGCAGTAATCTGGCAGTAATCTGGTAGTAATCATGCACTAATCATGCAGTAATCTGGCAGTAATCTGGCAGTAATCATTGGCAGCAATCTGGCAGTAATCTGGCAGTAATCGCACTACAGTAAATCTGGAAGTAATCTGGCAGTAATCTGGCAGTATCTGCCAGTAATTTGGCAGTAATCTGGCACTAATCATGCACTAATCTGGCACTAATCATGCACTAATCTGGCAGTAATCTGGCAGTAATCTGGCAGTAATCTGGCAGTAATCTGGCAGTAATCTGGCAGTAATCATGCACTAATCTGGCAGTAATCTGGCAGTAATCTGGCAGTAATCTGGCAGTAATCTGGCAGTAATCTGGCAGTAATCTGGCAGTAATCTGGCAGTAATCTGGCAGTAATCTGGCAGTAATCTGGCAGTAATCTGGCAGTAATCATGCACTAATCTGGCAGTAATCTGGCAGTAATCTGACAGTAATCTGGCAGTAATCTGGCAGTAATCCGGCGCTAATCTTGCACTAATCTGGCAGTAATCTGGCAGTAATCTGGCAGTAATCTGGCAGTAGTCTTGCAGTAATCTGGCAGTAATCTGGCAGTAATCTGGCAGTATCTGCCAGTAATTTGGCAGTAATCTGGCAGTAATCTTACAGTTATCTGGCACTAATCAGGCACTAATCTGGCAGTAATCATGCACTAATCTGGCAGTAATCTGGCAGTAATCTGGCAGTAATCTGGCTGTAATCTGGCAGTAATCATGCACTAATCTGGCAGTAATCATGCACTAATCATGCAGTAATCTGGCAGTAATCTGGCAGTAATCATGCACAAATCATGCAGTAATCTGGCAGTAATCATGCACTAATCATGAAGTAATCTGGCAGTAATCTGGCAGTAATCTGGCAGTAATCTGGCAGTAATCTGGCAGTAATCTTGCAATCATGCAAATCTGGCACTAATCATGCACTAATCTGGCACTAATCATGGCACTAATCTGGCATAATCTGGCAGTAATCTGGCAGTAATCTGGCAGTAATCTGGCAGTAATCATGCAGTAATCTGGCGGATCTGGCAATCTGGCAGTAATCTGGCGCAGTAATCTGGCACTAATCATGCACTAATCTGGCAGTAATCTGGCAGCTAATCTGGCAGTAATCTGGCAGTAATCTGCAGTAATCTGGCAGTAATCTGGCAGTAATCTGGCAGTAATCTGGCACTAATCATGCATAATCTGGTACTAATCATGCGCTAATCTGGTCTCATGCACTAATCTGGCACTAATCATGTAGTAATCTGGCAGTAATCTGGCAGTAATCTGGCAGTAATCTGGCAGTAATCTGGCAGTAATCTGGCAGTAATCTGGCAGTAATCAGGCACTAATCTGGCAGTAATCTGGGCAAATCTGATAATCGTAATCTGGCAGTAATCTGGCAGTAATCTGGCAGTTATCTGGCAGTAATCTGGTAGTAATCATGCACTAATCTAATCTGGCAGTAATCTGGCAGTAATCTGGCACTAATCTGGCAGTAATCTGGCAGTAATCAGGCAGTAATCTGGCAGTAATCATGCAGTAATCTGGCAGTAATCTGGCAGTAATCTGGACTAATCATGCAGTAATCTGGCAGTAATCTGCAGTAATCTGGCAGTAATCCCGGCAGTAATCTGGCAGTAATCATGCAGCAGTAATCTGGCAGTAATCTGGCAGTAATCTGGCAGTAATCTGGCAGTAATCTGGCAGTAATCTTGCAGTAATCAGGCAGTAATCATGCAGTAATCTGGCAGTAATCTGGCAGTAATCTGCCCATGCAGTAATCTGGCAGTTCTCTGGCATAATCATGCACTAATCTGCCGCAGTAATTGGCAGTAATCTGGCAGTAATCTGGCAGTAATCTGGCAGTAATCTGGCTGTAATCTGGCACTAATCATGCACTAATCTGGCAGTAATCTGGCAGTAATCTGGCAGTAATCTGGCAGTAATCTGGCAGTAATCTGGCAGTAATCTGGCAGTAATCATGCACTAATCTGGCAGTAATCAGGCAGTAATCTGGCAGTAATCTGGCAGTAATCTGGCAGTAATCTGGCAGTAGTCTGGCAGCAATCTTGCAGTAATGTGGCAGTAATCAGGCAGTAATCTGGCACTAATCTTGCACTAATCTGGCAGTAATCTGGCAGTAATCTGGCAGTAATCTGGCAGTAATCTGGCAGTAATCATGCACTAATCTGGCAGTAATCTGGCAGTAATCTGGCAGTAATCTGGCAGTAATCATGCACTAATCTGGCAGTGATCTGGCAGTAATCTGGCAGTAATCTTCCAGTAATTTGGTACTAATCATGCACTAATCTGGCACTAATCATGCAGTAATCTGGCAGTAATCATGCACTAATCTGGCACTAATCATGCACTAATCATGCACTAATCTGGCAGTAATCTGGCAGTAATCTGGCAGTAATCTGGCAGTAATCTGGCAGTAATCTTGCAGTAATCTGGCAGTAATCTGGCAGTAATCTGGCAGTAATCTGGCAGTAATCATGCACTAATCATGCAGTAATCTGGCAGTAATCTGGCAGTAATCTGGCAGTAATCTGGCAGTAATCTGGCAGTAATCATGCACTAATCTGGCAGTAATCTGGCAGTAATCTGGCAGTAATCTGGCAGTAATCTTACAGTAATCTGGTACTAATCATGCACTAATCTGGCACTAATCATGCACTAATCTGGCAGTAATCTGGCAGTAATCTGGCAGTAATCTGGCAGTAATCTGGCAGTAATCTGGCAGTAATCATGCACTAATCTGGCAGTAATCTGGCAGTAATCTGGCAGTAATCATGCACTAATCATGCAGTAATCTGGCAGTAATCTGGCAGTAATCTGGCAGTAATCTGGCAGTAATCTGGCAGTAATCTGGCAGTAATCTGGCAGTAATCTTACAGTAATCTGGTACTAATCATGCACTAATCTGGCACTAATCATGCACTAATCTGGCACTAATCATGCACTAATCTGGCAGTAATCTGGCAGTAATCTGGCAGTAATCTGGCAGTAATCATGCACTAATCTGGCAGTAATCATGCACTAATCTGGCAGTAATCTGGCAGTAATCTGGCAGTAATCTTACACTAATCTGGTACTAATCATGCACTAATCTGGCACTAATCTGGCAGTAATCCGGCAGTAATCTGGCAGTAATCATGCAGTAATCTGGCACCTCCTCTCTTCCTGCCTAATCTGGCAGTAATCTGGCAGTAATCTGGCAGTAATCTGGCACTAATCTGGTACTAATCATGCACTAATCTGGCACTAATCTGGCAGTAATCCGGCAGTAATCTGGCAGTAATCTGGCAGTAATCTGGCAGTAAGCTTGCGTCTGTCAAAAGATTCTGATCCCCGTTGCTGGCTGACATTCACGCTTTTTGACATTCCGAAATCTTAAGTGAGGTATTCCTGGAATTAAAAATCAACGAAATTCTTTGAGTTAAATTCCAGATTTTCCCGAGGTAATCCTGGAATTTGAAAATCAACGAAATTCTTTGAGCTAAATTCCAGATTGCCCAGAGGTATTCCTGGAATCTAAAAATCAACGAAATTCTTTGAGGTAAATTCCAGATTTCCCAGAGGTTTTCCTGGAATTCAATTTTCATCGAAAATCGATTGAAACCTTTCCATTTTGGGCGGAACATTTTCCAAAAGCGTCGACACAAAATCCTTGCTCTGGCCAGTTTTTATTCACGAGCGTAGATTCCAGCAGATTACTAATACCAACAGCAACATTCCGAGAACATAAGTACAAGCAATTTTGAAGATCATCTGGCAGTAAATTTGCCGCGGCTGGTAGGCCTTTTTTTGGTGTGTAGCTGAGCTGTCTAGGATGGAGCTCAGCTGCACACACTGCCGCGCTATGCAGGTCACTGCATGGCGCAGCAAATCAGTGTAGGTTTAAGCATCCATCCCAGGCCTCCTCGTGCGGATAAATAACTTATCCGCATGGTGCACGATACAGAAGAGCAAAACAGCTCTCTGTAGCGTACACTCAGCTATATATACGCACGCAATGAACATAGGAAAAGGGAGAGTGAGTTGTCTAAAAGTAGCTTAAGCTGAAACTGGACTTGCAGAATCTCAGAGCTTAAGCTGAAACTGGACTTGCAGAATCTCAGAGTTGAGTTGATCATCCAACACACCAGACTCATGGATATAAAAAGTTTCTAGGAATATCGTCAGTTAACCTTGAACCCTAAACGTTACGTGGCTTACAGTCTCTCCCGAAAATGAGCCCCCTCACCTTTTATCCCTGAAGCGAATACCGGCTAGCGGCGACGATTATTACCGTCTTATTATTACCTATTTTTGTGTAATTTGACGCGTCAGCAAAATTCCGAATGCATTTTCATTTTTACGCGTCGGCGAAGATTCCTGTAGTAACCGACTTGATTCCATACTGGGCAGCCAATTCCTGAGCAATGGGCACATTCCGGATTATCAGCAAAATTCCAGATTTCCCAGAGGTACTCCTGGAATCTAAAAATCAACGAAATCGTATGAGCTAAATTCCAGATTTCCCAGAGGTATTCCTGGAATCTAAAAATCAACGAAATTCTTTGAGCTAAATTCCACATTTCCCAGAGGTAATCCTGGAATCTAAAAATCAACGAAATTCTTGGAGCTAAATTCCAGATTTCCCAGAGCTATTCCTGGAATCTAAAAATCTACGAAATTCTTGGAGCAAAATTCCCGACTTTTCCGAGGTATTGCTGGAATCTAAAAATCAACGAAATTTTTTTGAATCTTTTCCTCGGAATGTCAGCCAGCAACGGGGATCAGAATCTTTTGACAGACGCAGTAATCTGGCAGTAATCTGGCAGTAATCTGGCAGTAGTCTGGCACTAATCATGCACTAATCTGGCAGTAATCTGGCAGTAATCTGGCAGTAATCTTACACTAATCTGGTACTAATCATGCACTAATCTGGCACTAACCATGCACTAATCTGGCAGTAATCTGGCAGTAATCTTACAGTAATTTGGTACTAATCATGCACTAATCTGGCAGTAATCTGGCAGTAATCATGCACTAATCTGGCACTAATCATGCAGTAATCTGGCAGTAATCATGCACTAATCTGGCACTAATCATGCACTAATCATGCACTAATCTGGCAGTAATCTGGCAGTAATCTGGCAGTAATCATGCACTAATCATGCAGTAATCTGGCAGTGATCTGGCAGTAATCTGGCAGTAATCTTACAGTAATTTGGTACTAATCCTGCACTAATCTGGCAGTAATCTGGCAGTAATCTGGCAGTAATCATGCACTAATCTGGCACTAATCATGCAGTAATCTGGCAGTAATCATGCACTAATCTGGCACTAATCATGCACTAATCATGCAGTAATCTGGCAGTAATCTGGCAGTAATCTGGCAGTAATCTGGCAGTAATCTGGCAGTAATCTGGCAGTAATCTGGCAGTAATCTGGCAGTAATCATGCACTAATCTGGCAGTAATCAGGCAGTAATCATGCACTAATCTGGCAGTAATCTGGCAGTAATCTGGCAGTAATCTGGCACTAATCTGGCAGTAAACTTGGAGTAATCATGCACTAATCTGGCAGTAATCTGGCAGTAATCTTACAGTAATCTGGTACTAACCATGCAATAATCTGGCACTAATCATGCACTAATCTGGCAGTAATCCGGCAGTAATCTGGCAGTAATCTGGCAGTAATCTGGCAGTAATCTGGCAGTAATCATGCACTAATCTGGCAGTAATCTGGCAGTAATCTGGCAGTAATCATGCACTAATCTGGCAGTAATCTGGCAGTAATCTGGCAGTAATCTGGCAGTAGTCTGGCAGTAATCTGGCAGTAATCTGGCAGTAATCTGGCAGTAATCTTACAGTAATCTGGTACTAATCATGCACTAATCTGGCACTAATCATGCACTAATCTGGCACTAATCATGCACTAATCTAGCAGTAATCTAGCAGTAATCTGGCACTAACCATGCACTAATCTGGCACTAATCATGCACTAATCTGGCAGTAATCTGGCAGTAATCTGGCAGTAATCTGGCAGTAATCTTACACTAATCTGGTACTAATCATGCACTAATCTGGCACTAATCTGGCAGTAATCCGGCAGTAATCTGGCAGTAATCTGGCAGTAATCTGGCAGTAATCTGGCAGTAAGCTTGCGTCTGTCAAAAGATTCTGATCCCCGTTGCTGGCTGACATTCACGCTTTTTGACAATCCGAAAATTTAAGCGAGGTTTTCCTGGAATTAAAATATTAACGAAATTCTGTGAGCTAAATTCCAGACTTCCCAGAGGTAATCCTGGAATCTAAAAATCAACAAAATTCTTTGAGCTAAATTCCAAATTTCCCAGAGGTAATCCTGGAATCTAAAAATCAACGAAATTCTTTGAGCTAAATTCCAGATTACCCAGAGGTATTCCTGGAATTCAATTTTCATCGAAAATCGATTGAAACCTTTCCATTTTGGGCGGAACATTTTCCAAAAGCGTCGACACAAAATCCTTGCTCTGGCCAGTTTTTATTCACGAGCGTAGATTCCAGCAGATTACTAATACCAACAGCAACATTCCGAGAACATAAGTACAAGCAATTTTGAAGATCATCTGGCAGTAAATTTGCCGCGGCTGGTAGGCCTTTTTTTGGTGTGTAGCTGAGCTGTCTAGGATGGAGCTCAGCTGCACACACTGCCGCGCTATGCAGGTCACTGCATGGCGCAGCAAATCAGTGTAGGTTTAAGCATCCATCCCAGGCCTCCTCGTGCGGATAAATAACTTATCCGCATGGTGCACGATACAGAAGAGCAAAACAGCTCTCTGTAGCGTACACTCAGCTATATATACGCACGCAATGAACATAGGAAAAGGGAGAGTGAGTTGTCTAAAAGTAGCTTAAGCTGAAACTGGACTTGCAGAATCTCAGAGTTGAGTTGATCATCCAACACACCAGACTCATGGATATAAAAAGTTTCTAGGAATATCGTCAGTTAACCTTGAACCCTAAACGTTACGTGGCTTACAGTCTCTCCCGAAAATGAGCCCCCTCACCTTTTATCCCTGAAGCGAATACTGGCTAGCGGCGACGATTATTACCGTCTTATTATTACCTATTTGTGTGTAATTTGACGCGTCAGCAAAATTCCGAATGCATTTTCATTTTTACGCGTCGGCGAAGATTCCTGTAGTAACCGACTTGATTCCATACTGGGCAGCCAATTCCTGAGCAATGGGCACATCCGGATTATCAGCAAAATTCCAGATTTCCCAGAGGTACCCCTGGAATCTAAAAATCAACGAAATCGTATGAGCATCTGGAAGTAATCATGCACTAATCTGGCAGTAATCTGGCGGTAATCTGGCAGTAATCTGGCAGTAATCATGCACTAATCTGGCAGTAATCTGGCAGTAATCTGGCAGTAATCATACACTAATCTGGCAGTAATCTGGCAGTAATCTGGCAGTAATCTGGCAGTAGTCTGGCAGTAATCTGGCACTAATCTGGCAGTAATCTGGTAGTAATCTGGCGACCTACTGTCGGCTGAATGGAAATATTTTTGGCACAGACTGGTCTGAAAGCGGATGAAAACAACCGAAAGTCTAGAGCTTTTCAGGAGAGCTCAGTCAGTAAATTAGCTCAGTTGATTAAATCTGCCAGTTGAAATCCGGCCGTGTTCACAGCTAGTAGCGGTCACAACATGCATCAATACAAAAACTCATTTCCGCGGCTGTTCTGTCGGGATGGCCGAGTGGTCTAAGGCGCTGATGCTCACAGTAAATACCCGGAAGTAATCCAAATGCAGTACTCTACCTCAGCTCATTTGTTGATGAAGTCGATACCAGTTTTTGCTCGGTTCGGTAATCCGAAGCAAGTAGTTTCCGACAGTGGGCCTCTTTACTGCTATACTTTACTGTGGGGTTTACTGCTACGAAGATTTTCCAAACATTCTTGCTGAAAATGGAGTGGAACATATTCTGATGGCATGGCAATGTCATCCAAGGTCAAGTGGTCTTGCCGGAACATTTGTGCAAAAGTTCAAGTATGATTTTAGAAGCTTCGAAGTGATAAGGATCAGTATGCAACCGCGCTTAGCTCATTTGTTGCAGACTCACTGTAAAACACCTCATTCCACTATTGGTGAATCTCTTTCTAAATTTGAATCTTAGATCACCGCCCAGGTTCCCAAGCATGGGCACGTGGCATCATCACTAATATCTCCAGTCCAGTTTCGTATGTTGTATGGGTGGGTCAAGCTCCGGTAGAGACGTCATGTGGACCATCTCCAGGATGCTGCGTCCTGAGCCTCCATGGTTTGATTACCCTATCTGGCGTCAATGAATAACGAAAACGGCCTTCCCCTAAATTCACCAACACATCCTAAACCTCCGCCTACGCCAGGTGTTCTAATTGTCAATAACGGCGGGGATCCCAGAAGATCTACACGCCAGCATCTGAAGCTGCTACATTATTCGACTCTTCGACAACCGATCCTGGAAAGGCCTCCTCAATAAAAAATTCGGAACTCTTGATTCATTGAGGGAGGAGTGATGTTGTGTTTATTTACTGTATTTTTATGTGAATGTGCAAATGAACTTTACTACAATCAAAATCCAAAAGCTCGTTTTGCATATTACTGTTGTTGAGCGCTATATAAACAGCCCATTTGTTGCGAATCCTGCATTAGCTTATTATGTCTTTAGTAAAGGATTTGAGTTGGAGAAGCCTACTCTAAATCTCATACGATCCCCTTTCCTTGATATTCATTGCTATATACAAGTATAGGTTGTAGCACGGGCCGGCGTGTACTCAATGATTTATGGCACGGGTACTTGTGACACTCCGAGTTTTCTGCGTGAGGTTTTCACAAGTATTTGGGTGTAATTAATGAGTGCACAATGTTGCGTGCTACAACAAATTTGTGATATGGTTTAGTGTTAATTTGAATGCGTTTAAGTACAAGAAATCTGAAACTATCTCAAGCGTGTCGTCAGTGTTTCCCCATCGAACAGTCACATTTCGGCATTGTAGGCAGTACACCAGAGTGTTCCTCGCCCTGGGTCATGTGTTTGTCCGCGTTATTAATTTAGTGTCACTTCAGTTTGGATACAAACTCCTTCTAGCTTGGTGTGTCTGTAGCCTCGATAGCTCAGTTGGGAGAGCATCGGATCGTTAAACCGGAAAGCGTGAGTTCGAATCTCACTCTAAGGCAGAATGTTTCGGGTCTCAGGTGCTGAAGTGCAATTTCATTTCTTACATTCCAACTCCACAGCGTGCATCTCAGTAACTTGTGTGCACGCAGTAGTTTACGTCTTGACATCTTGCACCGCACACATAAGGAAGTATTTCACCAAACTAGTTTGTGGGTAATCAATCGGGTTAGAACACGGCAAATTAACACTAAGCCGTATCACAAGCAAGTTTAATCTTGCCATTCGCCAACTTATTATGACAATTGTTATGTTGCTTAAATGTAATATTTTATTGTTATGTAGAAATAATGTTATGCATGTATAATATTTCTGAAGTTAACTACGACTTAAAAGTTCTATTTCGGGCGCTGACTTTCTGGACACTACTGCTGGTTTCCTTGACTGCACTTCTCGCCGAGACAATTGGTCAACATTGGGCACTTTTCTGCATGTCAGGATTCTCCATGTCTTTAGAACCAACTGAACATAAGGTCGTTGTGTAACGATTGTGATAAACGGGTTTCCAACAGGATTGATGGTCATTGCCATGAAAGTGCAAAGCATAATAATTAGATTGACTTCATGGTTTTGAAAGTTTTCTCCTTGTGCAGCCGAAATAGCATAAATAGTTCGGTACGGTAGACAGGTAATGACTGACCATAACGTTGTACTAAAAACAAACAGAATTGACTTCAAGTGCGCCGCTCCTTGCGATCTCTGACGTTCACTTTTCCGCACATGACGCACCAGCTCGAAACGTGATGAATTTGCGCAGCCACCTGTCCGAGTTTCCTGACCACTTTTCCTAGTTTTCCGACCACCTCTCGCAGATTCCTGATTATCTTTCCGAGCTCCATGATGCTGGCGTTTACTGCTGGCCACAAGCATTCCTATATGTAAACTTATAAAAAACGATGCGCAGATTGGGACAGCGAAAAATGCAATAAGAAAAGTGATGTAAACTTGTATTGTGCGCGGATGGAATTCACAAGGCGGTGTATATTCGGTCGCTGGGCCAAATAAAATTAAATAAGCCCAAGACGTGGCAATACACCAAGACAATGAAATTCCCAGTGCAATCTTTCTCCTGGTGACAATTAACCGATAGTGCAAAGGTTTATGAAGATATAGAAATTTGTCCACATTCAATAAAAGTAGACTAAGGCTTGAGCTAATGCTGCCAATATAGGAAGCACTGAATGCCAGAATACAGGCCTCCTTCGGAATGGTTAATTTCCAAGCAAACCGGAGAAACATCACCGGACCATGAATCGAACAGAAAACTAAATCCGCGGTAGTCATACTCATGACAATCAGTTTATTTCTGTGTCCTGAACGGCGTACCAGTTTTGATCCCAAATAAAGTACAAATAGATTCATTGGGATACCGATCAGCGTTACCAAAATCAGCTCAACATAGCCAGCAAAAGCTAACATGAACATAACATTGCTTGGCAGCATGATGCTGATTTCTTCTGTGCTGACATTTTCTGACAAGTTTCCGTGAACAGGTTCCGGTTCGGTATTATTCAGAAGTTCAGCACCTAAGTAAGAACATACATACACTCAGAATAGGTATAATACGTATTTAGGTTATTAAAAAAGATCCGCGATACAATGTTTAATCATTGTCTTTATTTTTGTAACTACACTACTATTGTCTCTTTTTTGTCACTTATAACATGTGGTCGGATCCTGGGGAGACGGGTCCCAAGAAAATTTTGAGAGGGCTTGTATGTACTTGAACCTAAATTTTCGAAGGGGCTTTATACCATAGGCATAGCCCCATAAGTCAACGTTAGTACAGCCACGCCGTTATTTTGGGGGAAAATTTCCTTTAAATTTTCTTTCTCATTTTTCTTTTTCTTGCGAAAGAAGAAATTTAGACTGTATTTCCTTTTTTAAAGAACAAAGAGTCATTAAGCTGACTCAGGTTCAGTTGTCAGTTAATCTTGCGTAAGCGGCCCAACCTACCGACCTCTGGCGAAAGGACTCCTGCCTGCTTTAATATATGTGGTATATGTTATAAATGCATATGTTACTGTTAATCTCACTTTGAGTCTTAACTTTCAGTGACGATACTAAGGCAGAAGCACACTTGTGCGTACTTTCGCAAAACTTCAAATTGTGCGACATCCGTAGACAGTTTAAAGTGAGAACAGTCCGAGTTGCATACTAAGTCTTTTTTTAAGTTTTTCAAGGGAAACCAAGAGGGATCACACAATTTTTTAGCTCAAATTTTCCTGAAGAATTACGTACAGGGGTATTCTGGGAATTTCAAACACGAATCTGCAAACTGTTTTTCGATCCAGCTTTTCGTTAGCTATATGCAAGTACAGTTGTGCCGGGGCCTTGTATCGGGAATCGGGCTCCGGGCCGGGCCCGGGCCGGGCCGGTCACGGTCACGGCCCCGGGCCTCTTTTTATGAGAGAGGCCCGGCACGGGCCCGGGCCCGGCCGAACGCTTCGGCCCAGCCCGATTCATGACCACCGGGCCTCCCAGGCCGGCCCGGACCCGGCCAGGCCCGGGTGATGTTGTGCCTTCTAAAATGGATTTTTATTTTGTCTCTATGTTTGGCAGTGTTGACATTACTATGGCCTTTGCGTATGTGATGTCTTCTGAGGATGTTTTGTGATATAAGAGACATTTCATAAACTAATTTTGCCTAAGGACCTGATTTGGTTCTGGCAAGTGTTGTAGCGCTTCTACCAGGGCTGGCGGATCAGGAAGAAACCAAGGACAAGCCCGAACGGGAGGCGTCAGGCACCCTTGTACCCACGAAACCAGGACCTAGAAGAGAGAAGGGAAGAGGGAGGTTCAGCTTTTCACTCACCATTGAAAGTAAAGAATTGGTCCCGCCGGGGATCGAACCACGGCCCTTCTGCTCTAGAGTCAGACATGCTAAACCACTACACCACGGGACCATCAGCTGAACTCCCATTGCAGGCTTATCAATCTTTCCTATGCCTACTTCCCTTACATCTCCCCCGGGTTTCTTTAAGACGCGTCCCGCGGCTTACTCAACTCGGAATCGAACCGAGAGCGCATCCAGCGCAGGGCATTCTGAGCCCAAGGGATCCGTGCTCCCCCGACACACGTTCCAGACCCCTTTATATCCAACCAACCAGAAGCAACTACTGGGGGACCGGAGACAGGAGTCCAATCCGGGTCCTGAGGCAGCCTCGACACATGTAGCGCTTCTACCAGGTTGGCGGACCAGGAAGAAACCAAGGACAAGCCCAAGACGGGAGGCGTCAGGCACCCTCGTACCCACGAAACCAGGACCTAGAAGAGAGAAGGGAAGAGGGAGGTTCAGCTTTTCATTCAGGATTGAAAGTAAAGAATTGGTCCCGCCGGGGATCGAACCATGGCCCTTCCGGAAACAGACATGCTACCGCTACACCACAGGGCCATCCGCTGAACTCCCATATCAGGCTTATCAATCTTTCCTATGCCTGCTTCCCTCACATCTCCCCCGGGTTTCTTTAAAACGCGTCCCGCGGCTTACTCAACTCGGAATCGAACCGAGAGCGCATCCAACGCAGGGCATTCTGAGCCCAAGGGATCCGTGCTCCCCCGACACACGTTCCAGACCCCTTTATATCCAACCAACCAGAAGCAACTACTGGGGGACCGGAGACAGGAGTCCAATCCGGGCAATCCAATCCAATCCAATTAAAAATATTAACAGATTCGGCAACGAACTGCAGAGAATGGTAGATTTAATAGTTGAACAGGTATAGTCGACCGATTGGGTCTCATTAATTAATATGAATGTGATTGCCTAGTTAGCAATTAACATTCTGAGATAGGCTCTCGCAGCGCTACCCAAAGGCTTAGCAGAATAAGTATTTATATTGCAAACGCCTGCCTTAAAGTGGTGGTTTTTCAACTAATAAGACAGTACAATATTAAGTGACGTAAAATTCTACCGAAAATGGCATGTCTAGGCTTAAATCTGAAGGCCCGGACTTTGTAACGGATCGGGCCCCAGTGCCGAGAATCGAACCCGGGCCTTGTAACATGCCCGGGCCTCCGGGCCTTGTATCAGGCCTCGGGGATCCAGGCCGGGCCCGACCCGGGCCCGGGTAAATCACTTAACGGCACAACCCTACATGCAAGCTTAAGCGCTATCTTAAAACTATCTTATTTCTAACTAACGAAAAGCTG
>JASAND010029262.1:0-12239 GCA_030248195.1 Trissonchulus latispiculum | reverse complement strand
GTACTTCGTTCAGTTACGTATTGCTACCCAATCTGACTATATGGTTAAACAGTACACATATCGGGGTCGTTCAAATGCTATATGATTTTCCGTCTCCGTGCGTAATTTTTCGGTACTGGCCGGCCAAAGTTGGTGAATTTTGGGTTGAACTTTGAACTTACATTTTTCGCTTATTTTGCTACATGGGTGGCTCATTGCATACAAAGGTTTTTTGGGACGGAGAATCGATTCCCGCTATCAGTTTTGCTGCCCGAGTAACCCAAGTTGCTGGGTTGGTTCCACTTGACCGTCTGAGGTGTCAGGTCGATAACCGCTTCCCGGAGGTCCATAGTAGGCTTTACAAAGCCTCTCCAAACTTTGTCTATAGTGGTTTTCTGGTGCGCCCAGCTCATTCCCGGTGTCCGTTTTGCCGTCTGACCCACCCATCTTGCTGTGCTGCTTCCACTTTGCCGTCTGGAGGGCTGTTTTTTTTTTCGTCGAAACTTTTTGCGAACTTTTACGCAGTCCTCCAAAATTTTTTGCGGAATTTCGCAAAAAATTGAGGAATCCGTATTTTTAAGTTTTTTAGAGATAACTAATGAATTTTAGTAATTCAGATTGTATTTAAACGCTTTAATTTTAACATTTTAAAATAGTATTAACAAAGTTACGACTATTTTTCGAAAGTTGAAGCAAGTGTACGTGCGTTTTTACAAGTATATATAAAGTTAAAGTGAAGGGAGAAGAGGGGGTCTGGGGGCGGAGCCCCCAGAAGCTGAGAAAATTTTCTAAAACTGATAAAAATCCTTAATGGAAAGTATCAAATCTTTGGTTTCGGCAGTCAGTAAAATCCTAAAATATGAGCAAATTGCCAAAAGACGAAAATTGTTTTAAATTATCTATTGTTTAAATTTTTAAAAGCAAAAGCAGACAGAAAGACTTCCGAAAGAAAAGTAGTAAAAATATAAAGAACAGAGCACTCATATTTCAGCACGAAGTCAAGATTAGAAAACATGAATGAAACATGAAACAGTATGCGTCTGAAGTATGGAACCCATGGCTATTAAAAGACATTGAAATGATTGAAAATGTACAGAAAAGATTTACTCTTTACTTTCAACATTTACGAAATCTAAACTTCATGAGACTACTTTAGGAATTTGTAATGCTAAAAGAATTTCATTGCATAAGCTTAATTAGGTATTCTAACTCGATACTGAAAGGTGTCTACGTATATACAGAAATATATACGCGCCGAAGGCGCGAAAATTTTTTGAAATTTTTCTGCAAAAAGTATTTGAAACACGTTTCAGACAACTGAAAATTTATGCTCGAGGCCAAAAATTTTTGCGGAACTTTACGCAGAGCTCCGAAAAAAGTTGCGGAATTTTCAAAAAAAGTGCGGAATTTCGCAGTTTTTTTCGCAAAAAAAACACAGCTGGAGGGTCAGGTCGGTGGGAGGTCATGGGGTCAAAAATCTGAGCAACTTTTGTTATAGAACCGCGTACCCAGAGACTCTGTAGAGTGCTGTAGTGGGGTGGCGTGGGGACTTAAGCGATTTTGGGTCAAAAATAAAATTTTTCAAAAGTGGCCAAATTTGGTACCAAATGAAAGTCCTACGCGAGCTGAGCAACTTTTGTCATAGAGCTGCATGCTCAAAGTGGCTGTAGAGTGCTGTGGTGGGGTAGGGTGGGGTGGGGACCTGGCGATTTTCGGTCAAAAACTAAATTTTTCAAAAGTGGTCAAATTTGGTACCAAATGAAAGCCCTGAGCGAGCTGAGCAACTTTTGTCATAGAACTGCATGCTCAAAGTGGCTGTAGAGTGCTGTGGTGGGGTGGGGTGGGGACTTAGGCGATTTTCGGTCAAAAATGAAGTTTTTAAAAAGTGGTCAAATTTGGTACCAAATGAAAGCCCTGAGCGAGCTGAGCAACTTTTGTCATAGAACTGCATGCTCAAAGTGGCTGTAGAGTGCTGTGGTGGGGTGGGGTGGGGACTTAGGCGATTTTCGGTCAAAAATGAAGTTTTTTTTAAAAGTGGTCAAATTTGGTACCAAATGAAAGCCCTAAGCGAGCTGAGCAACTTTTGTTATAGAACTGCATGCTCAAAGTGGTTGTGGAGTGCTGTGGTTGGCTTGCTTGTTACTGTTGAAAGATACGTATCTATACATACCTTCAGGAGCATACATATGTGAAACAATAGAAAACAAGAACAAAAAGTGCTCCTTCGTCGCATGTAAAATACATATGAGTCTTCATAGGCAGGTTGTACATAAGCAAAAACTAGCCTGTAAAATACATATGAGTTCCGTAGGGAGGTTGTAAATTAAGGAAAACAAGTTGCAACCGTCTAACATATGAGCCTGTCCTACAACGAGGCTCATATTGGCGTCACAGTGCATTCCACATTAAAGCCTCATTAAAGAACCTCAGCTTCATCCTCATTACGGAAAAATGAATAAACGTTGTGGCCCAGAAGAAATGGACTGAAGTGAACAACGACTGCGCAAGCTGAACTGTACATGCAACCTGATGTTTCCTAAAACACTATGGCACACCTCTAATGCATTCTCGAAACACTTTCACATTATACACACGCAGAATGCGTTCCCACTTGGCTGTGAGTCAGAGCGCCTCATGGCGTACCGTATTGAGCATATGCACGCTATAATGAATATAAATATATATTATATATTATACATATTATCTGATCAACATTATATGAAGGATAATTTGTAATGAAAAGCTTTATGCAGTATGTATTTATATAAAAGTAAAATATATATCTGCAAATTATTCGTATTATGACATACGCCAATATGAGCCTCGTTGTAGGACAGGCTCATATGTTAGGCGGTTGCAACTTGTTTTCCTTAATTTACAACCTCCCTATGAAGTATGTATTTTACATATCTCATATGTATTTTACAGGCTAGTTTTTGCTTATGTACAACCTGCCTATGAAGACTCATATTATGTATTTTACATGCGACGAAGGAGCACTTTTTGTTCTTGTATACTATTTTCGACATAAATCTACTCAAAACTACTAGCATTGCATTTTACAACCTATTTTTAGCGTTTTTGACCATAGGTGTATACAGGCCCGCACCCAGGATTTTGAAAAGGGGGGGGGGTCCAAGGTAAAACGCAACGGGGGGTCTGGGGGGCGGAGCCCCCCAGAAGTTGAAGAATTTTTGCATTTTTGCCCAAATACAGTACATTAGACGTTTATTTCTTGCAAAAAGTAAATTATCGCGCCGAAGGCGCGAAAATTTTTTAAAAATAGCAGTTTTTGCCATAAAAATAGCAAAAATTTTCCATTTTGTTATCCCAAAAGGGGGGGGTCTAGACCCCTTGAACCCCCCCCCCCCCGGGTGCGGCCTTGGGGGTTTATAATTGGGGGGGGGGGCGTTGGGGGGAACCCCCCCCAGCCATGTTTTGAAACCCCCCCCCCAGAAATTTTTGGGGGCCCCGGGGGGTAGTCGCGCCGAAGGCGCGAAAATTGGCCAAAAATTGGGCATTTTTAGGGCAAATTTTGCAAAATTTTTCAAAAAAGTCCAAATTTTTGGCTTAACGTGTTTATTATCGCGAGAAATACACGTTTATAACGGTTTTATGGACTTCTAGACTCAATATTGACCTTATTCTGGAGTCAGAAACATGTTGGCAATCATGTTTTCGAGTTTAAGAACACTGGCTAATGTTAAAATTACTTAATGATTTCATGTTTTTCGGCATTAGCAATGGCTGAAAATGCGATTTTTGGCATAAAAATAGAAACTTTTTTTGGGGGGGGTTTGGGGGGGTCTAAAAAGGCCCCCCCCCAAATTCCGGGGGAGGGGGCCCTCAACCCAAATCCCCGTTACACCTATGTTTTTAACTATTTCCAGCCAATTTTCTCGAATGTTTTCAGAAAATGTTTGAAAAATTCCAAAAATTTTTACAAAAATTTGGCATTTTTTTCTTTTGTTTGGGGACCCCATTTTAGGGGGGTCACACGAAGGCCATTTCTGGAAATAATAATTTTCTAATTGTTTTCTAAATTGTTTTCTAATTATATATTTTCTAATTATTTTCTAAAATCGAGGGGCCCACTTTCTTATTATTTTCTAATTGTTTTCTAATTGTTTTCTAATTATTTTCTTATTGTTTTCTCACGAAAACGACGATTTTTCTAATGTTTTCTAATTATTTTCTAATTATTTTCTAATTGTTTTCCAAAACTTTTCTAATTGTTTTCTAACTAAATTATATATGTAACATATTTTTTTCTAATTGTTTTCCAATTATTTTCTAATTGTTTTCTAAATTATTCTGTTGCCCTCTTTTCCAAAGGTATGGGCAACACTTTGTTATTGGTCTGTGTTTTATTATCCGTCTGTCCCCCCCTAAATCTCGAGATTGGGAAAGGATATATACAGGGGTGGTTGATACCCTATTTTGAAGCTCTTCATCTCCCTGAAGCAAGATGGTTCCGAAATTCCGGGTTTTGAAAATTCGGATTTTTCCGGATGGTAATGGGGGACCAAGGCGAAATTTCAAAAATCCAAAATTTGGTCAAAATTTTTTTGTCGCCGATTTGGCTCAAAAGTCGGTCATAGGGTCAAAGGGTTGGAGCTATGAGCTCCAAAACAGATTTCAGAGAATTTTGCAGTGTGCATAATTTTTTAATACAGCATACACTTTGGATATTATTATTACATCTAAAAGTTTAAAGTTTCGCACGCTACAATTTCCATATATATATATATATATATATATATATATATATATATATATATATATATATATATACAAAAAATTATACGCCAAGGCAATAGGTCTAACGGAGATTTGGGGTGGAGGAGGCTCCCCCACCCAACTTTTTCCGGAGACCCAGACCCCCCCCAACCCAAACCCCAAAAACTTTTTATGCCAAAAATTGCATTTTCAGCCGTTTCCAATGGTAAAAAATATTCAACCATGATGTAAATTTATCATTAGACAGTGGTCTTAAACTCGAAAACTTGTAAGGTACTCCAAAGTAAGGTCAATATTGAGTGGGAAAGTCCATGATACAGTAAAATTGTGTAGTTCTCGCAATAATGAACACCTTTGGACAAAATAAATCAAAGAACCACGAACAAAAGAAAGATTGGTGTGGACAAGTATATATTAATAAGATTTAAAGTTTAAAATTTAAAAAAAGTGCTTTTAGAGTGCTTTAAGAGCATTGTTTCAGCTGTTTTCAGCATGCAAAACTACCTAGGCACCCTTCTAACCTCGCAGCAAGCTTAAGACCCGATTTTTGGTCAAACTGTCAAATCCGTCGCACCTAACTTGTTTGGGTATTATAGGGGGGCGCGAGAGCGACCCCCTATAACATGGGTGTAAAAGGCGCTGCGCGGCCCTTTGAGACTCGTTCGAGCACCGTGCCAGCTCAATACTGAACGAAACTCAGCAAGTTTGGTATCGTTGGAATCTACACGACGAGTACAACACGTTGCAAAAAAGTTTTGGTAAAAATTTTCAACTTTGAAAATTTTCGCTTCCGGACAAGTTAGGTCCGTTTGTTTTTTTTCTGTGTAAGTCACGCTTGGAAAAATGCAATTTTGTGCAGAGGTGTTTGAAATATGTGGACGTTTTCAGCCGGAAAGGTTTATATTTTCTGAATGCCGATATGGTCCCATGTGCCCCGCGCTATATTTTTTCGCTGCCCGGCCCGGCATGCCACCTGTTCGGCCGGCCAAAAGTGACCAAACGGCGTTTTTGGTCAAAAAAGGCCAATTTTGTGTCACGGCCACAGGGCTCAGGGAACAAGTTAGAGAGACGCGACTTGCTGCATAAGAAACTTTGGGATGGGTAGCGTGTCATGACGTTGGCCGATTTTTGATTTAGGTCCTGGACCGTTCAGGCGGCCGGCCCAAAGGAAGTCGGTCCAAATGGCCGTTTTCGGAAAAGTTTCTAAGTCCCAACTCCACAGAAAATAGTCAAAAATAGGCCTGAATAGGCTGTTTTGGGCCATATAGTGGGACGCATAAGGGTTATCGGGGTCGCTGAACACGATGAGCATAGTCGCAGCTCTGTGCGGTGCTGCTATCGTGCTGTACTATTATGCAGCAACCATAGCACGCTGTCTGTAGACTTACGGCTAAACATATGAAACTTGGTGAAAATTATGTCTGTAGTAAGGGGGAACTGTAGCTATGTTAGTTGGTGCACTCTCTAGCTTCCACCGTGCTGTATGTGCTGTCCCAAACACAGCACTGTCGATAACAAGTTATTCATTCGTCACTGGTATTTGAAATTCGGCATACAGATAGTTTAGGACATGACAAACTACTATAGATACGTTTTATATACTTATTACGATGTCACTGTGTGGTTGCGCTGCAGTAGAGTGCAGCTGAAGTACAGCACGGCCTATAACTAGCTACAGGTAAGTTGCAATAGTCCGACATTTTGCACACAAGTGCGACAGAGCATTGCAAATCGTGCCGTATGAGTTTCCTTCAACGACAGTAAAGTTTGCATCTGGTTGCGCTGCAGTAGAGTGCTGCTGAAGTACAGCACGGCCTATAACTCGCTACAGGTAAGTTGCAATCGTCCGAAATTTTGTATAAAAGTGCGGAAGAGCATTGCAAATCGTGCCGTATGAGTTTCCTTCGCTGGTAGTAAAGCTTGCATCTGGTTGCGCTGCAGTAGAGTGCTGCTGAAGTACAGCACGGCCTAGAACTAGTTACAGATAAGTTGCAATCTTCCGAAATTTTGCACACAAGTGCGGCAGAACATTGCAAATCGTGCTGTCTGAGTTTCCTTCACAGACAGTAAAGTTTGGATCTGGTTGTCCTGCAGTAGAGTGCTATTGCTATATACAGTAACTAAAACTATTGCAGCCATCAGGGATGGGCACCGGAAAAAAACTACCGGAAAAAAACGGTTTTTTCAGTTTTTTCCGTTTTTTTCCGCAGGTTTCGGAAAAATACTCGGGAGTTTTTTCCGAAAAGTTGAAAAATTTTTGAAAAATTAGCAGTAAAATTGGAAATTTTGGGAAATTTTTTAAATTTTTCCGAAAAAATCTAGAAATTCTTTAAAATCTCCTGTATTTATAGTTTATCGCATGAAAATACGTTTAAAAGCTTAAATTCATTAAAATTTGCTCAATTTTGGCGCTCCAGAAACAGTTTGAAACCTTTGGTGATATCGGAAAAAAACGGAAAAATACTGGAAAAAATTTTTAACGAATTTTAACGAATTTAATTAACGAATTTTTACTCGAATTTAAGCTTAAAAACAGCGAGTTTTTTGCGTTTTTACCTTAAAAATGCTAATTTTTCGCTAAAAATTTCGGTATTTTTTACCTTTGGCTCGCCCCCCCCCACCTTCAAAACCCTAAACAAATGCCAGTACAGATGTGTGAAAAGTGCCTGGAGACAGTGCAAAATAAGCTGCGCAAAATCCTGCGCAGATTTCATGCGCAAATTGTAGAGCACATCGAGTTTAGTATGTCTGTGAAGTTTCAGCCCCGTATCACTTACCGTTAAAAAGTTGCGCCCCGGACCGGTTATGGCGGCGATGTTTTTTTTCGGTTTCTCCTATTTGATGGTTGTATTGTACATAATGTTCGCCGCTTTCACGTGATCTGCAGCGGTGGGCCAACCTAAAGGGCTATGGGGTCTAGTAGTACCCTCTAAAGAATTTAAGAATCACAACTTTTTTTGCGCCGCAGCTGCGCCACAGCGCCGCAGTGGCGCCGCAAAATCGGCTCAGAGCGAAAAGTGACCATTTTTGTGGTCGTCGCTCAGGTCGAACGTTACGATCTGGAGCTGATTTCTTTCTATATTCAGAAATTACATATATTGAAGTAACTAACCGTCCAAGTTTCGTGTCTCTATCTCTTCCTTAGCGACCACAGTGGCCCGTCGAAAATGGCGAAAATTCGAAAAATGAAAAATCGAAATTTCTCGCTATCTATTCAGCTTTGAAAGCTCAAATCTTCCATACAATGGTTTTTTGGCACGGAGAACCGATTCCCGCAGTCAGTTTTACCGTCAGACCCACCCATCTTGCTGGGCTATTTCCACTTTGCCGTCGGGAGGGTCAAGTCGGAAACCGCTTCCTGCAGGTCCATAGTAGGCTTTACCTGGCCTCTCAAAACTTTGGCTATAGGGGTTATCTGGTGCGCCCAGCTCATTCCCGGTATCCGTTTACCCTAATTTGCTGGGCTGGTTCCAGTTTGCCGTTTGAACTTGAAGGGCCAGTCGGGTAGGGGGGTCAAGTGGTTAGCTGTAGAGTGGCGGGGTGGGGTGGGGACTTAGGCGATTTTGGGTGAAAAATAAAATTTTTCAAAAGTGGTTAAATTTGGTATCAAACGAAAGCCCTAAGTGAACAGAAGAACTTTCGCCATGGAACCATCTACCAAAAGTTGTTGTGTCGGATTTATGCCTTTACTTTCTCAACCGGAATTTAAAGGATAGACATAGGCCCAACACACATATTATATACTGGCATTTTTTTAGGGTTTTGAAAGTGGGGGGGGCTTCGCCCCCCCCCCCTAGGGGCGAAAAGTGGGGGGGGGGCGAGTCCAAGGTATAAAATACAAAAATTTTTAGCGAAAAATTAGCATTTTTTAGGTAAAAACACAAAAAAATCGCTGTTTTTAACCTTAAAATTAACTTATAAGTCCATAAATTAGCTAAAAATTGAGAAAATTTTTGAAAATTTGACCTCAAAAACCTAATTTTTCGACACTTTTGGGCGACCCCCAAAAAAGTGGGGGGGGGCTTGCCGAAAAGTGGGGGGGGGGCTCCGAAAAGTGGAGGGGGGAACCGAAAAGTGGGGGGGGGCCCCCCCACCCCCCCCCCACAAAAAAATGCCAGATATATATATATATATATCCCCTTCAGGATCGCACCCAGGTTTGGGTTCAAGGGGTCCAGACCCCCCCCCATTTTGGGATGACAAAATAGAAAATTTTTGCTATTTTTATAGCAAAAATAGCTATTTTTTAAAAATTTTCGCGCCTGGGCGCGATAATTTACTTTTTGCAAGAAATAAACTTCCAATGTACGATTTTTGGGCAAAAATGCAAAAATTCCTCAACTTCTGGGGGGCTCCGCCCCCCAGACCCCCGTTGTATTTTACCTTGGACCTCTTCCTTTTCAAAATCCTGGGTGCGGGCCTGATCCCCTTTCGTGCGAAACGAAAACTTGTATAGTAACATCGTAATGAGCTTAAAAAACTTATCTATATATAATAGTTAGTCATGTCCTAAACTAACTGTGTGCCGAATTTCAAATACCATTGCCTATTTAATAACGTGTTATCGACGGTGCTGTGTTTGGGACAGCACGTATATACAGCACGGTGGAAGCTGGAGAGTGCACCAACTGACATATATAGCTACCGATCCCCCTTACGATAGACACAATTATCACCAAGTTTCATATGCTTAGTCGTTTACAGAAGTCTACAGACAGCGTGCTATGGTTGCTGCGTAACAGTACGTATAGAGGTCGGGGAAATAACCAACCCGCAAGTGGTGGGGAAAAAACCAACCCCCCATTTGGGCGATGGGGATGAGCTAGCGAGCTCAAGTTTGACGTGCAAGTTCGCAGGGCCCATCCCACCTACCACATGAAATTTGAACAAAATCGGACCACTTTTGGACATTTTTTGACATTTTAAAAATTTTGGCAGTTTCGACCCCCGTCCCAAAAATTCAAAATTTGCCTATTTTTGAAGGCCTGTAGAAAATTTTCTATAGTATAGCCATGGGGAGAAAAACCCACCCCCTTTTGGGGGGGAAAACTCACCCGCCTCCTGGACCAAGGGTTGAAGCTATGAGCTCCAAAGCATAGCAGCAGAAAGCAGCGCGATTCTTTCTTACCTAGGTGTGCGAAGATCAAGTCATTTGGTTCACTCCTGCTCATTTTATGACATTTTAAAAATGCCACCTACTTTTTGGTCCAACCATGCTAAAATTTTGCAAAAGTTTGGACCTATGTAACTTTTTGCAAATATCTGCAATGATTTCAAGTCTTGCTCTTTGCACACAGCCAAAATTAGATCGATCCGATGCACCGTTGGTCTGGCACATTGCCAAATGTGGCGGGGAAAAACCTACTTTGGGGAGAAAACCCGCCCAATTTTTTTTTCTAACAACCAAACAGGGAAACAATTCGACACTATAGCACGGTACTATCGAAGACTCTGCATCATCCTATGGTGTCAGATTTGGATAATTTTGCTTCCCTGGCTAGCTAGTGGCCAAAAATCCTGAAAGTGCCATTTTGGTATTGGAGGACCCAGGACAGGTCCAATTGTGTATTTTAACAGCCAATTGAACGTAAAAAAACCATACTTTACACGATAGACTAACAAGTTTTATCAAATTACATCGTTTTAATTTTAGCATTTTTCAAAAATTGCCATATGGTTATGTGTTAAACTTTATGAAACCTGGCCGCTTGATGCTGCATTTTCAATGGCACTTTACAAAAAGCTGCCTAGGTCGGGTTTTTGATTCATATTAACTAAAAAAAAGTTGAATTTTACACAGGACGTGTCAGAATCGCGCTACGACAATTTTTGGGACCTGTTAGGGGTGGGTTTATTTTCCCCTCATTTGGGTTTTCCCCCATTGGGTCCCCCCCTACTTTTTGCATTATACCGGCCTCACGGTACAACCTGGAAAAGTGCAAATGGGCTTAAAAGAAAGTTCTAAGTACGCCAAGTACGATGCAGGGGTTTTTTTTGGTCGCCGAAGTTTAGGCCAAATGGCCTCAACGACTCAAATTTTTTAGGCCATCAGCCAAAAAATTTAGGCCATCCAAATTTTGTTAATTTTTAGGTTGTGCGTTATTGTACGCATTGTTAAAATTACAGTTATCTTGTATTCACGCGTTATATATTCAAAAATCGCTGTTTAACAACAAAAATTGCAATCGTCATTGTTTAACACACTAGAAAAACAACGTTTTTACCTTAAAATGGCAAAAACAGAACCTTGTTAGCATAGAAATAATAGTGCACGACAGTATTAATGAATTATATAATGAATTTTTATTGAAAATTAAAACAGGTAGGAGCATACGAGTATGAGCCAAAGAAAGAAAATTTAAACTAATAGAAATAAAGTTAAACTATATATATATACTAAAATAGCATTTCTTCGATGAAATCTTTATAATAGTAGATAAAAATTATAACTTGAATGTGAATTTATGAGTGCAAATAGACAATGTAACTAGCTGGTGGTCGGCGCAGCCCAGAAATACAAGGGAAAATGTATATACAAAGTCGCGCCGAAGGCGCAAAAAATTTTTTAGAAAATTGTTGTTTTTACTTAAAAAACAATAAAATTTAACTGGGTATTCGTCGAAAAATTTAGGCCAAATGGCCTCAACGGCCAAAATTCTTTAGGCCATCGACTCATAAATTTAGGCCATGGCCTAAGCTATGGCCTAAAAAACCTTGGTACGATGGTATATATATATAGAGTTCTCAGCTAGCCCTTATAACAATAAAGTTCTAGCCAAAATCCGAACAAGTAGGCCCCAAAAGGGGCAATATTCCTTAGTATATAGATCTGTAAAAATTTCTTTAGAAGAATTAAATCTTAAAAATTAAGAATCGTCTTCAGTACAATACGCATTTGTCGTTATTCTGCATATATATATAAATGTAAATCCGATCACACCTTCCGTCAGCTAGCAGTTAAATAGGACGGTCTAGCTGCTTACCTCTGATACTTGATTGATGACAACAAGGACAAGCTCTACATATTATTAAATTCTAAGTCTATTCCCATGAAATTTCCAATGAAATAAACTTATTTTCAAACTATGAGAAATACATAGTATATCCCGCATTAATCCTTTTAATCTTACTATTATGAGTATATATGTGATATAATGAATAATGGTTTTCACTAACTATGGAGGAATCGAAATGAAACCATTTATTCATTTCAGGGAAATTTAATCAGACGTTATATATCTCATTTTTTTGCTCCAAATTCGCTGACATGAGTTGAGTTGACTCAAGCTTCCGCAATCTGGTCCTTTCTTTCTTACGGCTGGATTAAACTTTAAGAATGAGCTCAATGCCAATCCACAAAAGCCTTCTACGCCTACGTGTAGCTCCGAAGCTGGCTTATTTTTATTGGGGGGGGGGGGGCCCCCCTTACTCGGCAACCTCCCCCCATTCGAGGTTCCCCCCCATAAAGGCCCCCATAAATTTTTACCTCCCCCCCATAAGCCAAAAAATTGCCAGATTTC
>JASAND010029261.1:0-17261 GCA_030248195.1 Trissonchulus latispiculum | reverse complement strand
GGCTACTAGTCCATCTGAGGAAAGAGATGTCTTCAGTGGCCGCAGCCTACCTCCAATACCAAGCAGCGTTGTTTTGCCATCTCTGTCCTCATCAGCTGTGACTAATCCGACCTTGCCTAGGCTCTCCTAAAATCCCCTTCCTCGCAACTTTGTTCCCCAACGAAGCTGAGATGGTCCCATTGACTGAAGAGTCAGCTGAGCTAGGCCTGCGCAGTCCCGAAAAGCTGCCATTACTGATGCGACGGCCCATTGGTTCTTTGGTCAATGCTACCTACAGTCTACCCTCGATGGGCGCCGATTCGTCCATTGTCTGCCTTTACCAGGGCCGGGCTTTATCCGAGGTAGCCCCTCCAATGGACAGTCACCGGTCTCTAAGGAATCAGCTCTGCCATCCGCTGAGGGCTGTAGCTGATACAACTGAGATGGAGGTACAATCCCAGGCTGAGGACCGGGACCTTATCTGGATTGCCCCTCCCATAGACAGTCAGCAGATAATCGCTGCCGTGAGTCGGAACAGGTTTGCCTGGAATCAGATTTGCCATCCTCTGAGGCTGTAACTGATTCGGCTGAGATGGAGGTACAGGGGAGGGTCGGGAAGCAAGCGCAGCTTCCAGCTGCCGAGGTTCGCCTACGTGGTCGCTTGTGGACATCGCTTCTAGCGTAGACAGCGACTCTGACCTCAGTGACACCTTACCATCTGCTCGTGCTTCGCCTCCCACATTGTTCGAAAAGCTGCTGGAGGCGGCTAAAGTCTGCTAAGACTAAGCGTGATGCTGACACTGAATCCGCCAGCACAGTCTCTGACGTCATCGATCCTCGCTTGGTGATCGACCTTAGCCCAAACTACAATAGCCCAAAGCCCTCCGAGCAGTTCCCAACACCGGGGTGTCCTTCGCTGGAACATTCAGGTGGCCAGTCAGTCCGTGTTCGGCGGTCGCTCCAATCCTTCCTGGTGATCAGCAATCGGTGAGTGCTGCGATACCTAAGCAGTCAAACGAGTCAGCACGCAATTTGCACAAGCGTCGCTCGGAAGTCGATCCTTCGCCAGTCAGAAGCGCGAAGATAAAATCTGTGGTCTGTAAAGTTAACGCTAGTCAGACCACACCTCAGAAGCTTCAATCTGTTGTCACCAGACCTGACCCCGCGGCTCCCTTGGCCAAGACCGTGGGTTCTCTTGCTCAGCCAGCAGGTCCATCCGCTAAGCCCCCGGCTCCTATGGGACAGGAACCGGCTTCTGCCAGGCCCGTGGCTCCTTCGACCAAGCCACCGGCCCCCTCAGCCAGGCCGCTGGCTCCCTCGTCCAAGTCACCGGCCTCCTCGGCAAGGCCCGTGGCTTCTTCGTACAAGCCACCGGCCACCTCGGCCAGGCCCCTGGCTCCTTCGTCCAAGCCACCGGCCCCCTCAGCCAGGCCCCTGGCTCCTTCGTCCAAGCCACCGGCCCCCTCAGCCAGGCCGCTGGCTCCCTCGTCCAAGTCACCGGCCCCCTCGACAAAGCCAGAGGCACCTCTGGCCAAGCCACAGGCTCCTTCGGTTAAGCGGGCGGCTACTCCAGCCAATCAACCGGCTCCTACAGCGGCTAAACCATCGGCTGCTCCGCCAATCCACCGGCTCCTCCAGCGGCCGGTACCCAGGCCGGTTGCAGTGCTCTTCGCTTCAGCAGAAACGTCAATGCTATTCTTTTCCGTGCCGGCGCCAGACGGTACTTCCCGCGCCAGGGAAGGCTTGAAGCTTGCCGAGAGCTTACGGTTGCGAAAGCTGCCGGGATCGTCCAGCACATGCTGTTTAACCCAGCGTAATTGTACTACATATTTTGTTTTAACTGTAATCTTGAAGGATCGTGTGCCATTTGTGTATATACATTTATTTCAGCATACTTTTACTGTATAATTATGCAATGTCTGCGCTTCTAACTTAGGGAAATTTATGGCACGTCGCTATCAGCTGCTGCCCTTCGTAGCCTCCTGAATAATTTCAATGCAAATGTGTTATGAAACGTCTGTGCTTTCGAGAAGCTTAAGATATATCGATTTAAATTATACAATGCCTGGTCCCTTTTAAATTAAAGAAATGCTTTACCATGAGGAGGCTCTTACATGCTGAATTGCCTTATAGTGCATCTGACTTTAACTAAATTTTTGGGTTTGTCGCTAGCAGTGCCCATCCAACATGCCAAAAGTTTAATTTTAGATGAAAACGTGATTTTAATTTAAATCGGCCGTCTCCTTGATTTTGAAAAATCGTGTTCAGCATGGGTTAAATCTTTTCTGTTGTTTATTGAGGCACTCTTCTAAACTGTGTATATTGTTAGCTGAGTATATATTATGGCGTATTATCAATTTTGCTGCCAAGACAGTGCATTGTAGACAGTATTCTTGACTTTGTATATTTTGATAAACGACATGTGTTCATAACTACTATAGAATATAATATAATACCTATAGAATCGGATCACTGTATTCGTACAGGTCACTTCTTTTATAGAATGTTCTAAGAGCATGGATTTCGTTGTTGTTTGTTGTCCATGTTTCCATGTTTTTAGCCCTGGGTAAAAATTGGACAATGTTTGTTATGCTTATATAATTTTCAAAAACAAAATCAGATCAAAAATGTGTTTGTGGTATCAAAACGGCCTATACAGAGTTACATACAGGCGGTCACTGCGCCAGAGTTTCGTGCACCTATAAAATATGCGTGACCCGATTCGTCTTTGATACTTATGTGCCCAATAGGTATCACAACTATTGCGACGTAATATTAAAATGTTATGTTTTCTTTCCAAAAATTTCTACACTATTTGACCGTAGAATGTTTTCCAGACGACGGTTTGATGTCTTTTCTCACAAGCTATTTGTTACTAAGAAATGAGCTATTATTTGGATTTAACGGGGGGTCCATTTCTGTGTCAGTTTTCAGACTTTCTCCGATCTCGCTGATTTTCAAATATTTTATTGTCCAAAGGGTATATTTTAATGAGCTTTTAAAATTAAAGTGGTAACTCGTACGGTTTTCGATTCACCTGAAAGTTGAGATTTCATGTGTTTTAAACATAAAAGTTTTCTTGTTTCGCGTTCACCAAAAAATCTCTCGGCAAACGTTATGAATTTGGACAAATTATACATTAAAAGAACGCTAAAGTGTTAAACTGTGGTACCCTGGAATTAGGCTTGTAATTTAGGTCTTTATAATTTATAATTTTTTAATTTAATTTTTAGAAGACTAAAATTTGTCTTGATGCTCAAGTCGTGTTGTGTCGATGTCACCAGAAGTGGCACGATTTTAATTTTAAAAACTCGTTGAAATTACCATTTGGATAATAAAATATGTTAAAATCAGCGAAATCGGAGAAAGTCAAAAAAGTGACCACAAAAGTTGACTCCCCCCTTAAGTTCGTTGGACATGCCGCAGTCTGCTATTGTGTTTGATATCGATAGAATGGCTAATAGAAACTTTGTATATTGTTATCTATATATACTGAATGAAGCGCAAGGATACTTTGGAGACAAGTTTAAATTTTTGAATCTATATAATCTTCTATTCGCGAACAAATGCGATATCTAGCACCCTATTTTAAGCTTATGTTCTGTGTTTTGCCGTATATATTTTTATCTTATTTTACGAATTTTATTCTATTATGTTTTTTGTCCTGAATTTGTTGAAGCACAGTTGTGGTTGTTGTTGTTGTAATGTCGTGGTATAGTCAATTTTAATGCTTTTGTATTGCCTTAAAATTTGTCGAAGCAGAATTTAGGGAGAAAGATGCAGTGAAAACGGAAGCACACTCAAGTGCATATTTTGATTTGATATTGTATCAGAATTAAGGAGAATAGAAACTATAATTTTTGTTTGAAATTTTATAAAATTTGTTTCTGAAATTTGCATTTGTGCCTGTTATAATGATGTGCCTTATACTTATACATAATAATCTTGCCTTATATTTTTGTTTTGCGTCTTTTCCTGCTGGTGCAATTTTCTAGGTTTTCTTTGCGAATCGAGCTGATTTTTTCTTCTGAAAATTTCGACAATTTCTTATAGAACATTTACTCGCATATAAAATTGCACTAATTGCACTAGCAGTAATGTCCATGTAGGAATCATACGCTTAAAATTTCTTTGGTTTTGTTGTGAAACTGGAAGTTAAAAAATAATTTTTTGAAATTTGCATTTATGCCTTTTATACTGCTGTGCCTTATATTTTATTAATCCTGCCTCATAATTCTTGTTTTGTAACTTGTCCTGCTGGTGCAGTTTTAACGACTTTCTTTGTGTATCGAGTTGTTTATTTGTTTTACGACTGGAGATTAATTTTTAAAGTTTTCATAGAATAATCGTGTGTAAAATTGCACTAGCAGTAATTTCCATGTATGAATCAAAAGCATAAATCTTCTGTTTTGATTTTGTTTTGGAAGCTGGAAGTTGAACTATTATTTGCGTTTAATTGTTTTTTCGGCAATTGTTGAACAATTATTAAAATCGCGTTGTATATATAACTAGAAGTTGAGTGTAGGTAGGTAGCTATGGTGGACATATTTGATAGACTGTTGGTTTGATACTTATAAGGGTAGCTCGTCTCTCATGTTCGTCTTCTTTGCACACAGCTTTCTGCTGCAGCTGGTATTGGTTTGCTACTTATAAGGGTAATAGCTCGTCTCTCAAGTTCGTCTTCTTTGCACACAGCTTTCTGCTGCAGCTGGTATTGGTTTGATACTTATAAGGGAAATAGCTCGTCTCTCATGTTCGTCTTCTTTGCACACAGCTTTCTGCTGCAGCTGGTATAAAGTTAAAATATTGTGAACCGAGTCCCTGTTTGGGACGTCGTACCTTTTTGGAACTGTAGCTATCCCATGGAATGCTTAGTGCAATGGATCAAAATGTCTTGAGAACCGAGCCCCAGTTTGGGACGTCGTCTGTTTTTATACAAATGTGTACTACTCTAGTTGACGCTATTGAAAGGTTAAAACCAGTTGCTCAATGAGCCACAATGTATTTGGAACCGACCCCTGCTTGGGGCGTCCTACGTTTTATTATATTAAACGTAGCTATGTATTAACAAACTGTCGCCGTTGCACAGCAATGCAAATTCAATCTTTGCATACAGAGTCCCTGATAGAGGCGTCATAAGTCCCTGATAGAGACGTCATATAGATGTTAAATGTTTTTGACTTTATAAACCTACGACTACCTATGAACTACTGAATCTCACACTGCATTTTATTTAATGCGAAAATTTGTACATTTACAATATAAACAGCGTTTATATGACATGTCAACAATACGTGCATTTAATAAACACTGCACAACACAACTAGCAATTGTACATAAGTTCTACTCAGCAATACGCACATCTTCAAATGAAACCCCATCTTTAAGTCTAAAGAAATAAACCCTGCGTTTTAAAGCCACCTCTTGCCCTCCATTTTTATCATTTTAATGCATACAAAATCGTGCATTATAAAACGTGTGTTATAAAACGTGTGTATTTAAACCACACAATATTTGCACATTATTACATTCAATTCAATATACTTTATACATGTCAAGAGCGAAATGACAATTCGTACAATTTAATAAAGAATTACACTATTCAACAACTGCATATACATACATGACAACAATAAATACGGGCATTTTAAAAATGTAGTAGAACCAAACGTTTCAAATAAATACAATAAACCCTCCCATTTAAAGCCTTTACCTTTCCCCATTCATTTCTATCATTTTATGCACACATACGTGTGCATTAAAACTTGTGTCTTTAAACAATTTTCATTGAGGTCATCTTTGTGCAAAGCGAACAATACAGCTGTGCATAAAGATGACACCTAATCTGCAAAGTAAACACTTGAAATTTAATACCCATGAAGTGCCTTAAATTTGGCACTGAAATCTCCGCAAATTTCACGTTTTTTGTGCAAATTTCTTTACAAAAATTTGTAGAGAATCGGTCAAAGGAAAGTGCCAAATGCGCAGAAATCACAGGAAATCTTTGAAGAATTCATCTGATTTCTTCGCACATTTTATTAAAATGTGCGAAGAAATTTAGGGCCATAAAGGTGAATTCTTCGCAAATATCATACATGTCTTGCCATTTTTAAAATGACTGAGCCATAATGGTTGCTGGGTTCGATTCCCGCACCGTGACCTTGTATTAATGGGTTTTAACCCATTTGATTCAGGTGCGGATCTGACTGCGAAGCTGCCCATCTGGATCGTTAGACGTTAGCTGCGATAGATAGTGATTTCCTGCTCAGTTAGTAATCTTTGGTATCAGTGGACCGGAAGTTGTCCTGTTTGTGAATCAGTTCTCAGTAGAATCAGTCAGTCAGTAGTGTCAGAAGGTACATTAGTCAATCAGCTTTGCTAATTCAGTGATTGGAGAAGGAAGCAGCTAGCAGCCATCAGAACCTGATCAAAGTTGGGCTATACCTAAAATCCTATACAGAGTGAACTTTCGTTGATTCCCAAGCACACTTTTCAGTCTAAAATGTCAACTTCCTGCATTTCTAAAATCGTCACCCCGGCCCTCTTGCTTTGATTCCTGTCCAGAAGATCAGAAGACCATCAGTGTATAACTGTATTAATTTAGACCAAATTAGGAATAAGTAAGGAAGGACTTCCCAACTCCCAACCGTTTCGCTCATCCTCAAATTCTATCTCACATAGCATCCCTGAACTGAGTGTCGGAGCGAAAGCAGTGTCCGACTTTCAGGGGCTCTCCCAAAGACCGTCCCTAGGTTAATAGTTAGTAATTTAGCTTATTGTGATACTAGTTTGACAGTCCTATTGTAAGGGGACGTATAAAGAGTAACCAAGCACAAGCATATAGGGTAACACACAGCATATAGGGAAATTGAGTTAGAAAGAGTTAGTAGAGCAGAAGGGTGTAAAAGGCGTTAAGAGTATCGACCTTGTCCCAATAACTTAACCAAAGTTTGTAATATTATTCCAGAGTGGAATAATATTAATAATAGCCTAGGAAGGGAAAGTATCTGGCAACTCTGGTACAGTAATCGTGTACTGTATCT
This sequence comes from Trissonchulus latispiculum, assembly GCA_030248195.1. Lineage (NCBI taxonomy): Eukaryota > Metazoa > Nematoda > Enoplea > Enoplida > Ironidae > Trissonchulus > Trissonchulus latispiculum. The sequence continues at coordinate 10,239 of JASAND010029261.1, read as the reverse complement.
AATTATATTGTAACCTACTCGTTAGTATTGTAGTAATTGTTAATTTGAACGCACAGAATTTGTACGAATCGTAATTGTAGTATTTTCATTAAATTATCAGTGTGTTAGTTACCGAGTCTTATTACAAGCAACAAAGGCGCGTTTGCCTTCAACTACGGTGCGTTTACCGTACAAGCTTAGTGCAAGCAAACACAGGCGAGTTAGCCTTCACTCACGGTGCGTTTACCGTGCACTACTAGCCACAAGAAAGAACCGAAGATCCAGTGAGGAAGAACTCAACCAAATCCAGTGCTCATCAAGAAAGCAAGTGCTGACCCCGCTTGCTGTTCATTTGGAAATCATCATCAAGGAAGCAAGTGCTGACCCCTCTTGCTGTCCGATTGGAAATCAACTCAGGAGCCTCAAACGAACTCACCGACAAAGACCCCTATTAAGGTTGGCCGCAGAGAATCTCTGATTTTGGGACACCACCTTTCAGAGATCTGGTGCTTAAGTCTGCTTCATTGCGAACAGACGCGCTGACCTTCCGTGTAAAGAAGAAGAGTTTAGAGAGTTTAGAGTTTGGGACAGATCAGAGTTTTGATCTTGCTCACTTCATTACACATACGTCAGCAGTCTTTGAATTCGACGCAAGAAATCAATTTTTGTGTTCGGTTGAATTATACATGTCCCTAGCTGGGATGAGTTGTGTTGCTGTGTTATCTGTAGGACAGATTTGAAGTTAAACGCGTCCGCTATTTCAAAATTCGTAACGTCTGAGAATCTTAAAACTGCTTTCATCTCGTTAAACTTTAGCGTTGCAAATTGTTGGCCAACACTTTTATTTAGTTTCTTGCTATTAGGAGCAACGTGGAGAACGTCTAAGTATCCAGCAAACTTTTTCGCCATTACGGTTTGACTGGAGATAATAATAAATTCGAAAAATTAGCAGGAATTTTGCAGTTAATCCTCCTCCAGAATAGGATTAAATATTTGCTTCTTGAGCACTTGATTAGCATCTGCTTAGCATTTGGTTAACTTAATCAGATTTGGTTCAGAGGAGTTTGGGATTAAGCACTTGCTACGCAGTTGCTTATCACGAAATTCGCTAATCATTTGCTAATCACATTTGTTGCGAACCAGCGCTACCAAAATGCTACCCGTACGCTGCTATCATAAAAAATGTAGATTTTTTTAAAAACGACCAAAATTTTTCCAGCGATTGTGGAGCATTTACTATGCAAGCTAGACGATTGCCACTAACTGGACGTGTTTTACATAAAAATACCCAGGGACCCTTTTTTAGTTGCCCGGATTGCTGCTTTCTAGCAAAAGTGGTCGCTTGCCAAAGTTGTGAAAATTAGGCCAAATCCAGGTTGTGCATACATTTTGTCTAATTTTTTTTATAACGAAGAGCGGTTTCATAATAATTAAAAAAAGGGTCCCCAGCTATTTGACAGTGGAATCCAATGATGTGGCGGACGCCTCACGAAAAAATTTACTTAAGTCTGCAAAACATCTGGAAGATTAAATTACTTCGAAAATGCAGTATAATAATTTCCGAGAATTAAAGTTAGATTCACTGTATTAATTAGAAAGAGAAAATGTTAAGCTCCATTTCGACATAAAAATGACTACTTAACTTCAAGGAATGAATGAGTAATACGGGTTCAAAGTTGATGTCTCCAAAAGGAATTACCTCCTTAACTAGGTTTCAGAATGGAGGGTTTAAGGTATAATCTTTAAGGATTTGGGTTTAAGGCAAAAGGTTTAAGGTTTAAGATTTAATGAAGCCAACTAACATCGTATTTAGGTGTAAACCTCCCATAGGTTATATAAAGCAGATTTGGTTAATAAATTTAATTATTCACATTAACTTTAACATTAACACTAACGTATGCGCAAAACCATAAAAGTTTGAAGTCCTTGAGGATATAAGAACGCGTTGCTCGATACGGTAATCACGTGATATTCAGACATTCGTTAGACCTTTCCGCCAAATTACCGAAACTTCTAACCTTAATATCTTAAACTTACAACCCTTAAACGTTATTGCATTGTGAACCGGGCTTTATGTAGCTCCCCTCTAGGGATAGGGGGGCCTCTTCACGAAAGGCTAGAGTAAAGTAAAATAAAGTTAAAGTCAACTCTTTCTTTTACCTCGTTGACTTAACTCAAACTTGTCTTTCCCTCTTCTAACTCTTTCATGAAAAGGATCGAGTTAATTTAAACTCTACGGTATCCTTCGGAAAAGGCTCTAGCTTACGATTATGAGAACCCCGTATATAATTGTACCATTAAGTCGAATGTGCCATCTCGAAGTAACGAAATCTAATAATCTATTTTCAACCCGTTTAATTTCATTTCTGTTTGTCAAAAAGTCAGAATGACCTTTGTGCAATTTATTGAATTGAGTTATTCGTATTAATACACATAATCTCAATAATGAATCAATATAATGATCACTCTTATAGCACATTTGCATAAGGTTGAATCCTGTGGACAGCTGGTTCCCTGAAAATTTTGAGGTGGCTTGTACCTTGACTAGAAATTTTGGTGGGGAACCTCACCTCACCCAACTTAGAAATAAAATTATAAAATATTAACGCTAATTTTATTAAAATTTGCGATTTTCTCGTAATTTGCAACGAAGTCTTCAATTTTTAAATAAATTTCAAAATTTTGGCCGATTTTTACGAAAGTTTAAGAAGTTTAACTGAAAAAATTCCAGCGCAGCCGGAAAGTGTTTTTAAAGTTAGTGTAAAACTTGTTTTTTCTGGTCATTTTTGCTTACCCCTTTTCCACGACGGGCGGTAGACTTTGTAACTTATCCGGGCTGGGAGGGGGTCCTAGACCCCCCAGACCCCGCTCTAACTTATGACTCTTACATTCGCAAGGCAACGGATCAAGGCTGATTTGGCAGACAAATTTCAGTGTGTCCAATGCATCATGTACGTGTAGTGACGCAAGATTTGGCGGGTTTGCATTAACATTTGAAATTAATGCCTGACCTGCGCCCGGAGATGAAAATCCATTCCATGGAAATGTGGAGCTGAAATTAGATTAGATTAGATTAGATTAGATCCAAATTAATACCGAAATGATTCAATTTTTGCGATTGTTACCAAAATCGAAGGCTAAGAATCTATAGCACGAATCTAACACATTATTTTTCAGTGTTAACATGGAAATAAGTGCAGAATTAGACGTAGCCGAATAGGCGCTAAGTTGTTTTTCAATTAAAGAACACCCACTTTTACGTTTGTTTTGAAGGCAAAACTTCTAAGGAAGGTATAAATGACAGCTCTTCTTCAAATTTTCCAAACGAATTACGAAAATGCCAAGTAATCACATATCTGATTAGTGTTGTGAATTTGGAAAAAACATTGAATGATATGTAGCAATTGTTTTTTGTAAATTTGGAAGAAAATGACATTAAAATCTGTTTACTGGCAAATGGGAAAAGAATATTAATGATAATCATAAAGCTATATATTAATGACAATTACATTAAGGGGGGGCTATTAAAATCGACTAGCCCCGACTTTGTCCGATTGGCCTACTTTTTGGCGAGGATATAGAGCATGGGTGTGGTCAAAAAAATATCGGGTACTGAGATCTTAGCTGCCTTCCAGCCATGTGCAGCCGTCGCGTTTATGTGCCGGAACCCCCATTTTTTGCAACTACCAATATAATTAATTAAAAATTTCTACTGACTGCTAGACCCAAGCTTCAAAGCTGTCATTCGCCAATATGATTTGGCACCCATGTCCCTACCTGCAGAAAAATACTAGATGTCTGTATCTTATCTGCATCTAAGGGAATTACTCTTCAAAGTTGAAGTTTCGGCAAAAATTTAAAAATTTTTGCCTAACGAAAGGAAACTTTTATTACTGGTGCGAGCTTGAAGGCTGTATTTGGCATAAAAGGAGGCCCTATAGGCATAAAGGAGGCCCTAACTTTTTCACGCGCCAGAATTTCTTGCCGTTTGGCGCAAATGAGTACTCCTATAGGGCCTCCTTCTATGAAAAATTACAGCCTTATAGCTCGCACGAGTAATAAAATTTTCCTTTCGTTAGCCAAAAATTTTAAATTTTTGCCGAAACTTCAACTTTGAAGAGTAATTCCCTTAGCTGCAGATAAGATACAGACATCTAGTATTTTTCTGCAGATAGGGACATATGTGCCAAATCATGTTGGCGAGTGGCAGCTTTGAAGCTTGGGCCTAGCAGTCAGTAGAAATTTTTAATTAATTATATTGGTAGTTGCGAAAAATGGGGGGTCGGGCACATAAACGCGACGGCTGCACATGGCTAGAAGGCAGCTAAGATCTCAGTACCCGATATTTTTTGACCACACCCATGCTCTATATCCTCGCCAAAAAGTAGGCCAATCGGACATAGTCGGGGCAAACCTTTAGTAGCCCCCCCTTAATAGGCGTGGACAGGATCTGCAATATAACGACTCCCATAACGACGCATAACCCGACTGCATGATTCGACCACGGAAAAACTGCCATCTCTCAACTGAAATCCCTGTACGCCTTTGCAAAATCTGACAGAAAATTGTGTGAGAAAAGTATGATCAGCATATGCAGCATTTAATATTCATCATAGACCCGTAACATCATATATCTTCCAAAGCTTACTCCTACCTACGCCTATGCTACTTACGCCTAATCGTTCTCAAAACTCCAATTCCTACTTACGCCTAATTCTTTCTGTCAAAACTCACATTCCTACTTATCCCTAAAGAATGTTTAAGGCAAAATCCTACTTACGCCTAAAATTACAGTAATTCACTTTCTGAATTTGTTTCAATTTTTCTTAGGATGGATTTACCTTATATGATTTAAATAGCAAATTTGCGACTCATGTTTATTTATTTGAAAAAATTTCCACTTTTTCCTGAAAAATTAGCAAACTAATTGAAATAATACAGTACGCCTGAATTTTTTTAATTTTAAATCTATGGATCAAACAAACAATTCGGAAAGGTTGAGTTTGTTGTCCTGCAGCTAACTTCAGCAAAACTTAACCAATTTAACTAAAATTTTGTATGCATGCTTTTCAACTATTAACTGATTGACTGCTCATAAAATTTTAAAGTTTTAAGGGAAATCAAATTTTTTTGCTATTGATCTTGCTTGAACGGTCTATCCAAGGGTTTTCTGGACCAAGAACACTAATTTTAAAACCGTTTTCCAATTTAGCATTTAGTTCAGTATAAATTTATATCTTAAGCATACAACTTTATTAGCTCATACTGAACTAAATAAACGCTGAATCGCAAAATCAACTTCAAATTAGTTAGACGGCCCAGATAACCCTATCTACAACTTTTCAGCAAGATCGAGTTTTTGGTTCCCCTTGGAATTAGTTGAAAGTTAAATAAATACACAGCTGACGAAAGATTATTTGTTGAGTATTACGTTGATTTTTAAATGAACCCTTTTAAATAAATTATTAATTCCATGCATTACTTAAATTGTAACATTGCATAAAATCTATACACGGTAAAGACATACAAGTAGATTACGGTAGAGCTTTCGTTTTAGGTGTACGTAGGAATGTGAGTTTTGCAAGAAAAGATTTTAGGCGTAAGTAGGAATTTCAGTTTTGAGCTTTAGGCGTAAGTAGTTTTGAGTTTTGTTATCTCTAGGCGGAAACATCAAACGTTGGGCGTAAGTAGGATAGATGTAAGTAGGATACACGCTTCAAAATCATTATGAGTTTTGTGGCAATTAAAATTTTTTAAAAGTTTAGAAATTTCAGGATACCTGTACATCTGAGTTCTTTAAAATATTGCCACTTTATGACCCAAAACCGCAATACCGCAAAACCGCACCCGCAATTTAAGAAATAGCGCAGAAATGAGTTTGCATTAATGCCCAGTCTCAGGAGAATCCAAAAACGTCAAAATGTTGACGCTACAGTACATAAATTTGGGGAATAAATTTTCAAAAATCTTCCTTTATTTCAAAAAGATATTTAGGATGCAATGTCTTAACATAGGGTTGGGTCCTGGAGGTGGCTTGTACCCAAAAAATTTTGAGGGGGCTTGTGCCTTGAACAAAAATTTTCAGGAGTGGCTACCTTAAGAATAAATTTGTAAAATTTTTCGAAAAATTAACTCTAATTTTATTAAAATTTGCAAAAAATCTTCAATTTTTGAAAAAATTCTAAAATTTTGCCCGATTGTTCCGAAAAATTAAATAATTTTGCTAGAAAATTCCGGCGATGCCGGAAATTTTTTGAAACTTTACTGTAAAAACTAATTTTTCCTGCTATTTTTGGTTATCCCTGTAGTGTAAGGAGTAATTATGCAAATTACCCCCTATTATTGTCATGTTGTTGTCCTATGTGTATTTACTTCCGTGTCTAGTTTCCGTTTACTTTGGCAGCTTCCCTGTCTGTATTGATTGTAATTGTCATAGGTGTTTGTCAGCCATTCGCTGGCTGGTGTATTGGCGGCGCTGTATGTCTCCCTAAGCCCCGCCTACTTGGGGGTCTCCCTTCAAATCTCTCAAACACATCAGTCGTCTACTTTTCTATTTACAGAGCGGTGTTCTCTAAGGGCTCTCCGGGTTTGCCCTTATAACAGCTTACCTGTTTTGGTGGGTCCCTCCCATTTCCATCTACTCTCCCCCTAATGGGTAACTGTACAGGTATGTTTGAATGTTTGTTCTTATGTATTGTATAACTGGGTTTGACTGTCTGTAAGGGCTTACGCCCACGTATGTACGTACTGTTTATTAAAGCATTTATGTAACTGTCTTGTTATGTTGGTAGTTAGGTTTAGCTGGTTAGCTTAGGTAGGTTGGATCATCAACTACAACAATTGGCGAGGCTTCCCCTGCCTGGATCCTGACGGCCAGGCGCGTTATCTATTGTGTGACAGCGCCCCCGACAATTACTTGTCGGGTAGCCAGTTGGTCTACGAATCCTGATTTGGAACGGTTTACACCGGCTGCGCTACATTAGTCTGCCAGGGTGAAAACTGGTCGAAGCTGGTCTTCTCCCTATTTTTCAATCGTGTAAGTTTTTGGATTTTTTTTCCTGACCGGTGAAGAATTTACCTTTACAGGTAAAATTTCCATTCGCCTACGCGAACTTATCCTGATCTCCTGCCTTTGGTGCTATATATATATATAAAGGTATAAAGGTATTATAACCGAGGCTGGCAGCTGAGACTTATATTGTGATTAGGGTGGTTCAGTTTGTTTGGTGAAATATTCGTTTGCGCTGTTTTGCTTATATTTTGTGAAAATGTTAGTTGCTAATTTCGCGTAAATTTGGAGATTAAAGTATCGTGTAAAGTTCTGCTAATTTTAGTTAGGCTTTCTATTAGTTAGGCACGAGGAGGAGCGGTAGGCATACACTACCGATTGTGAACCTGCAACTAGTTAGTCAAGTCTCTTTTATTAGTCATGAAGTACAGGCACAGACAGTAACTTCCTTTATACCTTTATAAAGGTATAGTTATAAAGTTCGCCCCTCACCTCGGGAGGTCAACTACGTGGGGGATGGGGCGTACGTATACCCCCAACAGTATCAGCTTGCACAGGGGTATTATCAGCCGCCCGTTCAGGCAGCCTATTATGAACAGCCTACATACGTATATACTCAGGCTCAGGCTGCCCCACAGGTGGTTCAGCAAGCCTCTCAACCGGCGATGGTCCCAGTCCAGCAGCCAGTGCAGTATCAGTACCAGGCTCCGGTGGCCCAGCAGGCGCCCCCACAGGCTCCTGCTCCCAGTCGGGCGCAGGCACCTGCGGTTGTGGCTTGCGCGGGGACACCGGTGCAGGTGGCGCAACAGTCGGCTGTTCAGGTTGCGGCGGTCCAGGTGTGTCCTCCAGTTTCATATTCGGGTTTTATTCAGGGTCCCACTCAAAGTCCGACTGTTTCAACTGTCCAAATTTCTGAACCTGCTCCTGTTCAACAAAATCAAGCTCCAGTACGAACTCAAGTCCCCGTGCAAAGTGTACCTTCCCAGGAGCAGGTTATGCAAATTTTGTCCCCATTTCATGTTGGTATGATTGAAACCTTTTCTGATCCTCCTGCTCAAACATCTGCAACATCTACCCGAACTTCCGTCCATGTGTTTGGCGCAGAATCACTTTCTGGCGCATCTATGGTGGAGGACAGGTTTGTACATTTGTTTAATGTTGCGATACAGAACGTGGTCAAATTGGCTTCCATCCATTCGGCTACTACCACGTTCATGATTTATGCCTTTTTATGGCTTATGTTTTTATTTACCCGAAAATCTCTGTATTTTCAAGATCAAAAGGAGACAGGACTTTTGCATTCACTGCTATCTCCTGAAGAGATTTGTACCGACTGGTTTTCGAGTCCAAAATCGCAATCGGCGGCAGTCATGGAAATTGATGTAGATGTCCCCCCAGCGTCGGAGATTGTCGGCTCAGTCGAACCTGCGGCTGATTACTGGGCTCAGGATACCCAATTCTCGGTTCCGCTGGCGGTGTCTCAGGCCCGCGCAAACTTGTACCCGTTGGGTCACGAAATGCTGTTTGCCGTGGATGTACGTATGGGGGCGCCCCCACCTCGGGTAGAGTTGCCTTTTGATATGTACGTACGTGAAAATACTCTCGAAAATGACATTGTCTTTCACTGTGAGGAGGCAGAAGATTTAGTCCATGATTTTGAAATGTTTTCTCAAAAGGATGAAATCGATGAAAGTGGGGTTTTTTCTGCGGACCCCTTGCCTCCCCTAAAAGAGGGGGTAGGTGGGGAGGATGATGTAGAAGTGGAAGAGCAGCCTCTAGAGGTGGTCTCAGGAAAAGCCGCCTTGATCAAGGGTTTTTCGTCCCCCCCTGATCCTGAAGAATGTTTGAAGGAGGAGGTGGGCCTGTCTAAAGAGGGGGTAAAACCCCCTACTCCTGAGACACCCCAGCCTCTGAAATCGTGTTTATTTGCGGGGAACGACCTGGCGTCGCTCCCCTTGAATTTGTCTACTCGTTTACCATTGGTTCCGGTGGCTTTTGCCGAAGAAGTGGATTTCTGGGTTCAGGACACGCAGGAAGGTCAGTCCTCCCTCCTCCCGGCAGGGGTTCGGTCTGAACCTTTGCCGGAAGCTCTTCTCGGGAGATTGTCCCAAGGAGGATTGGATCAGGATTCCAGTCCGTCGGCGGGTTGTCTCCCGGAAGAGCTGGGCCCCGCTGAGTCGGAAGAGGATTCTGGCTTTCCGGATAGTCCGTCAGTTGAGACGATTGAGGCGTCTGAGCAGCCGGTGGGAATTGCCACTACTGCCCCTAAAGTTCGTTCTTGGGTAAGAAAATCGTTAGTTAGGAAAATTCACCCTGGGGAGGAAGGCTATGAACGCCCGGTCTGGAAAAATTTTTCTGAAAATCGTGTCCCTGAAAATGGCGAAATTGTACGTACGGAGTTGGACGACCAGTTGCTAGAGCCGTTATCAGTGTTGGACATGGGTTCGACTCCCGTTTTGTCGGCTCTCCAGAAACGTGCTCTCTTGAATCAGAAAAAATCTGATCCTCCGGCCGAAAATATTCATGTGAATCGGCTGAAACCGTTCTACCAAGATAAATAATCCTCCCTCCCCTTCTTGTTTGTGCTGTATATGTTGTATTTTGTGTCCCTACCTATGAATTTATACAAATTTTCTTGTGTAAAACTATTATTTCCTTGAATATTTAAAATCTTCCTGATTTTTGTACAATATCAGAATAAATTATGTCTATAATTACCGAATTTTCGGTTCAAATTTTTCTTGCAATGACCAAATTTTTATGTTCAAAGTCTTCTTTTCTAGCAATTCTAAAAAATCTTAAATATGGAATGTTTATAATACCTGTTTGGGTTAATTTTCACTTTCTTTAGGTTGTGATCCCTCCATTATTGCCGTATACGTATGTTGTGACTTGTTCTTTTCTTGTTTTAGCTTCCTGATCTTTTTGTTTATTTTAGCATCTTACCTTATTTTTTTCGTTTTTAACACTGTATACGTATATAACTTCTGTGTATGATCTCACTTTTTGTTTCGTGTTTCACTTACTTTTTATGTTTTAGGCGCATTACTTTCTGTGTGTCTGAATCTCTTGCTTTCTGGGGTGACGTGCGTGTGGTGGAAATTTGGTGGTCTTGGATTTGGTCATTGGGTACTATCTGGGAAACGGGTACCGCCCGTGTTTTGTCAAGACTTCCAGGACTGTCGCCACGATTTGTAGTTGTTGTGTAAAAATTTGTACTGTAACAGTTTGCGTACCTACGTAATTGTTTC